>JAMKCH010074067.1:0-13781 GCA_023653785.1 Ophioderma brevispina | reverse complement strand
TTTTCAAGCAAATAATTCGCAGGTTATGTTCACATATCTTTTTTTTTTTTTTTTTTTTTTTTTTTTTTTTTTTTTTTTTTTTTTTTTTTTTTTTTTTTTTTTTTTTTTTTTTTTTTTTTTTTTTTTTTTTTTTTTTTTTTTTTTTTTTTTTTTTTTTTTTTTTTTTTTTTTTTTTTTTTTTTTTTTTTTTTTTTTTTTTTTTTCCAAACATGGTGGGGGGGGGGGGCTTGGGCTCCTACCAACATGCAGCCGAGTATATTTGGTTCAAAACAATAGGAAAATTATCATTTGTAAAAATCTCCACAGTCCACATGTGTTTTGGCAAAATGTTCAGTGGCGTGTGATAAGAAACCTGGGATCAAACACGTCTCCATGGTGACCTTACTACTAAGTGTAGTTTTCAAACAATTCATTCATTCAAATAATTTTTAAATGCATGAAAGTGATAGTATAATTCATTTCAATAAGAAAAAAAGTTTGATACTCTCTCTCTGTAACTAAAAGAGATTTGAATATTGTTAATATAGTCCCCACACACTCATACTCTAATACAGTAGCACTTGCTTTTAGTTTTCAGTTGCAAATTGATTTGTTAAGTCTTATGTTTTAATTTATTGCTCCAAATGAACATTTTTAAAGTAGTTTGGTTTGTTGATTTGTAAAGTTATTTGAATGTTGCTCTGTTGCTTTCAAACACATATGAGCTGCTAATGATATGAAAACACAAATTCTGAACAATTATATTGCAATAGTTAAACAAAAACAAATAAGTGATATATCTGGTTCTTTGGTCAAAAACATAGTTAAAAAAAGGTGCATTTCGTGATTCCAGCACATTCTGTTTTATTCATTGTTCACTAGATATACTTGAGAAAAGCTTATAGCAGGGGACTGTAGTGAAAGAGTGTGTGCTTCTGGATAAAATTGTGAATTTTTGCACACAAGTACATGTACTCTAGGCATTGATAATCCATAAAATTGATGGAAACACTTGCCAAACCCCCTTAGTGGACCCCCAGCTTGAGTTTCAAGGTTATACAGGGGTCAAAATTGGAAATATACCGTTTGTGTTGAAAAGTACACCATGATATTTGCCTGGTTACAAGGATTCCAAAAAGGTATAGTTTACACTATTTATGGCTTATAGTTTCGGAGTTATGGGGTACAAACTGTAAAAATAGTGAAAAAGTCAATTTTGGTGTGTACATGGGTCAAAAGTTAAAAGTTGCTTTGATTCGGGTAATATGTGGTTCAAAATGCTTGCCTAGCTTAAAGGATTGAAATAAGGAATAGTTTGCCTTAATATCTGTTATGCTTAGTTTTCACGTAATCCAACAAAATAGGTCACAGGTCAATAGAATCCAATAGCTGCCAATAACTATACTTTATTCGCCATTTTGGTTAATAACCAAACACTTAAGATGGTCAAAACTATTCCTATATTTCATTCTATGAGCTGAACCAACAACTTGAACCACGTTTTACAAAAAATTGGAGCAACTTTTAATTTTTGACCCCTAACCAAAATTGACTTTTCACCATTTTTACAGTTTTTACCTTATAATTCCAAACAAGAGAAGATTTCAATAGCTTCCCACAATGCATTGCTTCCAATGGAGGTTTTTGTACAGGTACTGATGTGGATCGTTAGTGATGAAACATGGCTAAATTGATAGTACTGATCACAAACTTGCATTTTAAGAGCGTTTCATCTCTAACGATCCACATGGCAACCTGTACAAAAACTTCCAATGGAAGCAATGCATTGTGGGAAGCTACTGGTATCTTCTCTTATTCCAAACTATAAGTCATAGGTAGTATAAACTACCGGGGTATACCTTTTTTGGAATCCTTCTAACCAGACAAACATCATTTTTTTTTTTTTTTTTTTTAGAACTAAGTAGTTTAAATTTCAAAAACAAATATATCGTATATGTTAAATATACAGTTCTGATGCTATCCGCTAGGAAAGCGAAGGACACCTTTCGAACCTAACACCTATAGATGAATATCTATCGTTCTTCTACCAACCCTGCTTGATAGCTCAGTCGGTTAGAGCGTCGTGCATGTAATACGAAGGTCGCCGGTTCGAATCCGGCCAAGCGCACATGGGTTTTTTTTTTTTTCAACACTATCGTGCGCTGGCCATCTCCAGGGAAAGATTAATAAATATATACATCCTTGTCTACCTGGAGAACTAAGTAGTTTAAATTTCAACTATTGACTTTATTCGCCATTTTGGTTAATAACCAAACACTTAAGATAGTCAAAACTATTCCTATATTTCATTCTATGAGCTGAACCAACAACTTGAACCACGTTTTACAAAAATTGGAGCAACTTTTAATTTTTGACCCCTAACCAAAATTGACTTTTCACCATTTTTACAGTTTTTACCTTATAATTCCAAACTATAAGTCATAGATAGTATAAACTACCGGGGTATACCTTTTTTGGAATCCTTCTAACCAGACAAACATCATGGTGTGCTTTTCAACACAATTGGAACATTTAAATTTTTACCCCTGTGTAACCTTGAAATCCAAGCTGGGGGCCATGAAAGGGGTGTGGCAAGTGCTTCCATCAATTTTTGTGTCGTCTGCAAGAATTGCAGAAGGCACATAGGGATTACTCTGGCGTATGTCTGTGGGGGTGTGTTTGGTCAAAATGTTAACCCTTAAATTGCATGCCGTATGAGTTCCGTAGGGGTTACATGGTGATTTAACTTGGTGGAAAGGAGGGGTTGGGGTGGGGTGACAGTTTGGTGACCTCATGTGACCTGTTACCTCATGTGACCTTGGCCCGGTCAAATGTGAACCTAATATATTGCAATCCGTAGAGTTCCATAAGGGCTACATGAGTAACTTGCTGAAGGAGGGGGTGGGGTGGGGGTGGACATGTTGTTGACCTCATTGACCTTTGGCCCCATTCACAACCGCGACGGCATACACACTCGCGGTCCTGGGACCCGCGATTTATTTTTCAAATTATCATCGCATAAAAAATTCAGTTTCTCCAATTTGCACAACACCCATGTGAGATCTGTGCACTACAGTCCCGTCCCACACTATATTCACAAATTTTTAGTGGATTCTGATCTTGCGGTTTGTGTTTCCCACAGTTTCCCATAGCGTGTGCTGGAATTTCTGTCCCTTTACGTACAAAGGGTACAAAATAGTGAGATTTCTTACAGTTGGACCGAATTTGCACGTAAGATTAGGTTTACATGGATTACTAAGGCTACGTTCAGATGATATAAAAAATTGGCTTTTTTAGCCTCGGTAAGTCAGGGGATGAGGTTGTGGATCATGAAAATGCCCCCTTTAACATGTGACAGGCTTGAATCAAAAGAGTCGTGTTTTTGTTTATTGGTAATGTGCCATGATATCTATACGCTCTGTCATAATTCCTTTTCTCTGCATCAAGACTAAACGCCAGTATTCCCCTCAGACAGAACCATGACACAGCGTAAAGGAAATACATAGTCTGGCCGGTACTCTCTCAACGTATGTAGACTCCTATTTCAGAAAAGGTATTCTGACGGTGACTATAAGTGTAATTTGCCCATTAGGAACTTGTTTTCTTGTCTTTATGTGGCGATAAATTTTGCTTTTCTTAGTGCTATATTTGCTTATTTCTTTCATGTAGCATAATTTGCTTATTTCTTTATGTGGCTATACTTTGCTTATTTCTTTATGTGGCTTATTTCTTATGTGGCTATATTTGCTTATTTCTCTATGTGGCTATAAATTTTGCCTATTTCGTTATTTGGCTATAATTTGCTTAATTCTTTATGTGGCTATATTTTGCCTTATTTCTGTATGTGGCTATAATTTGCTTATTTCTTTGGTGGCTATAATTTGCTTATTTCTTTATGTGCTATATTTCTTAATGGGCTATATTTGCTATTTCTTTATGTGGCTATAATTTGCTTATTCTGGTATGTGGCTATAAGGTTGCTTTTATTTCTTATGTGGCTATAATTTGCTTATTTCCTTTTATGTGGCTATATTTTCATTTGGCATTTTGTTATTTTGTTAGTTTTTGTTGGCGAAAGATGAGTTTTTGCAACATGCATTACCAGCCGCACTAATGGCAAGGTTAACCATGGTTTCAGGAAGAGTGTTTAGAAGGTAGGTGCATACTAGTGTATTATGGATATCAGCCTCACTGATGGTAAGGTATTAAGATACATTCCATACTTTGGCTGCTCTGCGTTATACAATGAGTTGCTTTGGATTAAAGTATAAGCATCGATAATGCGAGAAAATTTTTACTTCCAATGGAAGCAATGCATTGTGGGAAGCTACTGGTATCTTCTCTTATTCCAAACTATAAGTCATAGGTAGTATAAACTACCGGGGTATACCTTTTTGGAATCCTTCTAACCAGACAAACATCATTTTTTTTTTTTTTTTTTTTAGAACTAAGTAGTTTAAATTTCAAAAACAAATATATCGTATATGTTAAATATACAGTTCTGATGCTATCCGCTAGGAAAGCGAAGGACACCTTTCGAACCTAACACCTATAGATGAATATCTATCGTTCTTCTACCAACCCTGCTTGATAGCTCAGTCGGTTAGAGCGTCGTGCATGTAATACGAAGGTCGCCGGTTCGAATCCGGCCAAGCGCACATGGGTTTTTTTTTTTTTCAACACTATCGTGCGCTGGCCATCTCCAGGGAAAGATTAATAAATATATACATCCTTGTCTACCTGGAGAACTAAGTAGTTTAAATTTCAACTATTGACTTTATTCGCCATTTTGGTTAATAACCAAACACTTAAGATAGTCAAAACTATTCCTATATTTCATTCTATGAGCTGAACCAACAACTTGAACCACGTTTTACAAAAATTGGAGCAACTTTTAATTTTTGACCCCTAACCAAAATTGACTTTTCACCATTTTTACAGTTTTTACCTTATAATTCCAAACTATAAGTCATAGATAGTATAAACTACCGGGGTATACCTTTTTGGAATCCTTCTAACCAGACAAACATCATGGTGTGCTTTTCAACACAATTGGAACATTTTAAATTTTTACCCCTGTGTAACCTTGAAATCCAAGCTGGGGGCCATGAAAGGGGTGTGGCAAGTGCTTCCATCAATTTTTGTGTCGTCTGCAAGAATTGCAGAAGGCACATAGGGATTACTCTGGCGTATGTCTGTGTGTGTGTGTCTGTGTGTGTGTGTGTGGTCAAAATGTTAACCCTTAATATATTGCATGCCATATGAGTTCCGTAAGGGTTATGGTGATGTAACTTGGTGGAAAGGAGGGGGTGGGGTGGGGTGACATGTTGGTGACCTCATGTGACCTTGGTGACCTCATGTGACCTTTGGCCGGTCAAAATGTGAACCCTTAATATATTGCATGCCGTATGAGTTCCATAAGGGCTACGATGATGTAACTTGGTGGAAAGGAGGGGGTGGGGTGGGGTGACATGTTGGTGACCTCATGTGACCTTGGTGACCTCTTGTGACCTTTGGCCCCATTCACAAACCGCGACGGCAGACGACACTCGCGGTCCTGGGACCGCGATGTATTTTTTAAATTATCAATGCATAAAATTCAGTTTTATCCAAATTTGCACACCCATTTGAGATCTGTGCACTACAGTCCCCCACTATTATTCACAAAACTTGAGTGGATTCTGATCTTGCGGTTTTGTATTTCCCACAGTCCCATAGGCCAGTGTGCTGGAATTTCTGTCCATTTACAGACAAAGTACAAAATAGTAGATTTCTTACAGTTGGACCGAATTTGCACGTAAGATTAGGTACATGGATTACTAAGGCTAACGGTTCAGATGATATAAAAAATTGACTTTTTAGCTCGGTAAGTCAGGAGATGAGGTTGTGGATCATGAAATGCCCCTTTAACATGTGACAGGCTTGAATCAAAAGAGTTTTGTTTTGTTTATTTGGTACTGTGCATGATATCTATGCTCTCTGTCATAATTCCTTTTCTCTGCATCAAGACTACGCCAGTATTCCCTCCAGACAGAACCTAGCTTGACAAGTCATAGCCCGGGGCCGGGGCGAAGACCCTCCCAATATGGAGTGCCCAGTTAGAGTAACCTCGAACTAGACAGAACCATGACAACGCGTAAAGGAAATACATAGTCTGCGCGTACTCTCGCACACGTATGTAGACTCCTATTTCAGAAAAGGAATTCTGACGGTGACTATAGTGTGTAATTTGCACATTAGGAACTTGTTTTCTTGTCTTTATGTGGCTATAATTTGCTTATTTCTTTATGTGGCTATAATTTGCTTATTTCTTTATGTAGCATAATTTGCTTATTTCTTTATGTGGCTATACTTTGCTTATTTCTTTATGTGGCTATAATTTCTTAATGTGGCTATAATTTGCTTATTTCTTTATGTGGCTATAATTTGCTTATTTCTTATGTGGCTATAATTCGCTTATTTCTGTATGTGGCTATAGGTTGCTTATTTCTTTATGTGGCTATAATTTGCTTATTTCTTTATATGGCTATATTTTCATTTGCATTTTGTTAATTTTGTTAGTTTTTGTTGCTGAAAGATGAGTTGTTGCAACATGCATTACCAGCCTCACTAATGGCAAGGTTAACCATGGTGTCAGGAAGAGTGTTTAGAAGGTAGGTGCATACTAGTGTATTATGGGATATCAGCCTCACTAATGGTAAGGTTAACCATGGTGTCAGGAAGAGTGTTTAGAAGGTAGGTGCATACTAGTGTATTATGGGATATCAGCCTCACTAATGGCAAGGTTAACCATGGTGTCAGGAAGAGTGTTTAGAAGGTAGGTGCATACTAGTGTATTATGGGATATCAGCCTCACTGATGGTAAGGTTTAAGGTACATTCATACTTTGCTGCATCTGCGTTACAATGAGTTGCTTTGGATTAAAGTGATAAGCAGCGATAATGCGAGAAAATTTTTACTTACAAATGTGGCAAGCTTATATAGCCATAGTGTCAGGAAGAGTGTTCAGAAGGTAAGTGCACATGCAAATTTCCTGATAGTGCTGTTGTACATGTATGAACAAGCTCAGCTTTAGGTGAATTAGAGGTTGTATTCTTACAATAATCTCTTTGATCTTTGCCTGTTTCAGTACAACAGACTTGCATACCCCAATAACGGAGCTGGTACGACTTGTCAGGGTTTATTCCGATTCCTGGGAGGCTAAGAGTGCAGCGTTGAAGAAATTACATTCCGACTATGAAAGCAAACACAAACAACTTAACATTGCTATTAGGAGACTACAGCTGGCTGATGCTACAGTAAGTCACATGCTATGTGAGTGCAAGAAGGTTTTAAGAACAATAGCTGCCCTTTATCTTAAAGCCACTATCAGTGATCCACCCGGAAGTGTCAAAATATTTGAAATTTGCCAGAATAGCTTGAAAGTGAAGAATAAGTCTGTAAAATTCTCGTAAGTTATTTTTTGGAACTGAAAAATTGACAGAAAGTGAAAAAAGCAGCAGTGTTCAAAGATTCAAATCCCCATTCAACTACGTGTTGTAGTAAGTGTCCGTTCGGACAGTTATTGACTAAAATATGCGATTTTGTGCTTATTCCGCTGCTTTTGGTCGTATCATTTGTAGGGTATGTTAGGATATCAATTCTTGTTACAAATATGCAAAAATCTGATTTCTGATGATTTTTTCAAATTACTGTTTGAGCAAATCACTGATAGTGCCTTTAATTCCCATCAAACACTATTATGCCAAGTCTTTGGTCAGTTCTCTTCTTGAAATGTCCACGGAATCACATTTGCTTGGTCGGGCGCCGTTCATTCAAATGGGAATCTGTGGATAGGGTGAAAACCGGACTACTTGATTCAAAAGACTGTAGCTCGGCTTATACTTAAAGTCTGACTCAGAGATTTCTGAATATAATTTTTTTAATATATTAATTAAAAATAGTCAACTAGAACTAAAGATAGTCACCTAGAATGCTCAATTCCAAAGTTTGAGATGAATCGGAATTTTCGTTTTGATGCAGTAAACATTTATGTGTATATAACAGTGCCATAGGATACAGTGTATAACAAAATTTCCGGATCCGGAATTTTTAAACATTTTTTTTTTTTTTTTTTTTCATACCCCAATAACGGAGCTGGTACGACTTGTCAGGGTTTATTCCGATTCCTGGGAGGCTAAGAGTGCAGCGTTGAAGAAATTACATTCCGACTATGAAAGCAAACACAAACAACTTAACATTGCTATTAGGAGACTACAGCTGGCTGATGCTACAGTAAGTCACATGCTATGTGAGTGCAACAAAGCAAACACAAACAACTTAACATTGCTATTAGGAGACTACAGCTGGCTGATGCTACAGTAAGTCACATGATATGTGAGTGCAAGAAGGTTGTAAGAACAATAGCTGCCCTTTATCTTAAAGCTGCCCTTTATCTTAAAGCCACTATCAGTGATCCACCCGAAAGTGTCAAAATATTTGAAATTTGCCAGAATAGCTTGAAAGTGAAGGATAAGTCTAAAATTCTCGTAAGTTATTTTTTGGAACTGAAAAATTGACAGAAAGTGAAAAAAGCAGCAGTGTTCAAAGATTCAAATCCCCATTCAACTATGTGTTGTAGTAAGTGTCCGTTCGGACAGTTATTGACTAAAATATGCGATTTTGTGCTTATTCGGCTGCTTTTGGTCGTATCATTTGTAGGGTATGTTAGGATACCAATTCTTGTTACAAATATGCAAAAATCTGATTTCTGATGATTTTTTCAAATTACTGTTTGAGCAAATCACTGATAGTGCCTTTAATTCCCATCAAACACTATTATGCCAAGTCTTTGGTCAGTGCTCTTCTTGAAATGGTTCTTCAGGCAACACTGACTCAAGGAAAGATGACTTAAGTCATTTTAATACACGGCAACACACAGATGAATCCCATGGCAGCTATTGCACTTACAACCCCCTTCCACTCACATGGCAAGATTCTACTGTGACTTGACTCAGAGAATTTGTAGAGTAAAGCACTTTGAAGTTTTCAAAATTGTGAGACTCATGAAAGGGAACATAGCCCATGTAAATGTATGCTGCAACAACTAACCCAAAGGAAAAGTGATAAAACTTTGGTTTCCAAAGTGTCATTTTTGTTTTGTCTTGCCTCTATTTCTATATGTGTGTATTTATGTATATCCGGTTAAAGGTCCCAGGAAATGCAAATAGAATTGATGTGGTTTGTGTCAAGTCTACAAGGAGGGACAAGAAAGCATTCAATATTTGGGTTGGTGATGACATCATTAGTGAAACTATTGATTTTTCAAAATTCCAGGTGACTGGTGTGAATCAATTCATGACACTGACTGAAAATCAATAGTTTCACTAATGATGTCACTGGTAGTGTATTCTTTTTTTGGCCCTGTTTATTGGAATGGAATGTCCCATAAAGATTTGGAGTAGGTTTATCATCTCATTTCCTGGGACCTTTAAGGTTTGGTTAAAGTTTTGCAATGTGTTGCAATTACAGCCAAACTTGAACAGAAGAACCACTGGCCCAGGGTTCGTATGTGGTATACTTCAATTGGGGTGAGAGGTTCTGTGGACGTACCATTATAATCACTGCCAGAATTTCTCAGGCAAGATTGGGGTATGTGCAGCGTGATGTGCGCCAACCCGGAAGCACAAATAAGTTCTTGACAAGCGTCACACGATTTGCAATTGGTTGAGAGGAGTACGCCTATACCACGCTTTAATTTGCATAATACATTGCGTGCGTTCGGCTTGCCTGAGAAATTCTGACAGCGATTATAAAAGGGCATTCTTTGAAAATCTACCCATTTGTTTTTCTACCTCAAATCAAATGCTACAATCCCCAAACTTGGTCAGTATAAGCACTTACCCAAGCCACATTATGAGGTGTACACAGATTGGAGTCAAAGGTTATGTAGGTGAATTAAAGGGGCATTGTTATTCTCACATTCTGATCACGAAAGAGGGGCAAGGCACATGTTTCAAGAACCACCTTGTGTGCAGTGATTTGTTGAAACATGCTACTCCAATGCAAGGTGATTCAGCTGTGGTACAATCAGTAGCTGCTTCATAAATTAACTTGTATTTGATTGGAATTCTTTTCAATTAATGCAAGTGTGAATTTGAGCTGGTCTTAAACACTGAGAATTCAGAAAAAAATCTGATTTACCTTAATAGAAGTGCCAGCAAGTATGGACAAGTTAATTCCAATCACAAATGGTTGCTCACTGCACCATTTGTTATACATTCTGTCTTGTGTAACTTGATTTTACTAATTTTATCTTAAAGGGATTAGCAGCGATAATGTGAGAGAATCGAAAAACTGTGGAAATGCATGTTTTTGCCTTATAAATCAGGGATAAGTGTGTACAATTCCTTATAACTGCTTTAATGCAGAAATAAACACCAAATAGTGAAAAAAATGAAGTATTTGAGGAAATTTGTCATACCGTCTCCTGCAAATAGACATACAGCGACGGCATCTCAAAAATCTGCACTAAACAGCTGTTTGTGGTTAACACCAGTACAGAATAAACAACCATCAATAATGTTTGTGTTTGAGGTCAAAATATATTGAGCATTTTATGCACAATATCACGCTGAAAATCTGTGATATTCACCGAGAAAGGCTTTTTTGATCTCAAGTCGGAATTTTGATACGCATGTATAGAAATTACAGAATCAGATAAAAAGTACTGTCTTGTCTTTAATGCACGGATTTCAAGCCAACCACTTGCATGTTATGTTCTCATATCCAAAAATATAAAAATATGGATTTTGATGATTTTTTCGATGTTTCGGATTAGCAAATCGCTGCTAATCCCTTTAAAATTCTTCAGAAACATTATAGACTTAAGAATCACTCTTCTTAAATTCACTCAAGATTAATCTTAATTTGTGAAATAGGACCCATTTTTGTGTCATCTGCAAGAATTGCAGAAGCTTGCACATGAGCTCTGCTCGTATGTCTGTGTGTGTGTATCTGTGTGTGTGTCTGTGGTCAAAATGTTAACCCTTAATATATTGCATGCCGTGTGAGTTCCGTTAGGGCTACGATGATGTAACTTGGTGGAATTTAAGGAGGGGCGGGGTGGGGTAACATGTTGGTGACTTAATGTGACCTTCGTGACCTCATGTGACCTTTGGCCCCCATTCACAAACCGCGACGGCAGACAACACTTGTGGTCCGGGGACCGCAATGTATTTTATTAATTAGAGAATAAAAGATATAATTTTTTGTTTTGCCTATCTAATTTCATGTCAAATTGGATGGGCATGCAGTCCAATATTTTGAATAGTGGATGCCGGTGCAAATGCTATCAAATTTTATCTTTTATTCTCATTCTTTTAATTAGTTTTTGTTGCTTTAATTGCAAAAAATATTTTTTTTATTGTGTTAGTTGAAAAAGCAAAGATACTCCCCCACTGTCAAAAATGAACCAACAGGTACTAGCTGCATACACTGTGAAAATTAACCTTATATACACACGCAAAAACACTTGTGCAACAATGCAACAATATACAGTCTGATTAATAATTTGTTGGACAGACTGAATCAAACACACGCAAGCGTGGATTACGTGAGCCAGGAGGAACATCGCACCTCTTTTCGCAATGCGTAATTGGTCGAAGAATGCGCCAAACCTCCACGGAGCTTGTTGTGTTTACATGAAGTGTGCGTATCTCCTGTCCAAGTAATTTTTAATCCCACTGTAGATAATATTTTCTCATATTAGATGGGCAACAACCAATGATATTGCATGTTTTCATACTAAACCCCACCCACTGAATAAGAACTTTCTATAATATGTGACGTGATCAAGCAAAATGAGTCGGAAGTCGCAAATATTGATTTTGAGATAGAGCCAAACAAATGAGAAAATGTCTTTTGTTTCCTATTGATTTTTCCACACTTCAACTTATTATATCTTTGGAACTAATTGGTCAATTTTGATGGGGGTTTCAGCAAAATGTAGCTTTTTAAATGGTGAATACAGTTACATGGAAAAGTAAAAATTGAATCTGACCGACTTCAGACCCATTTTGCTTGATCACACCACATATAATTCAACTGTTATGTTTTCCAATGTTGCCTTCTTTGAATACAGCAAAAGCGCATTGCCCGGGAGAAGCGAATTATGAACTGGGAGAAGCTATTTGCCAAGCTGACTAGCTGTAGAGGCCATGGAAGAAGGTGGAAATTCCTGATTGATTCCTTCAAACAAAAGGCCAAACTAGGGTTAGTATGTTTAATGTGATTCCCGATTGATTCCTTCAAACAAAAGGCCAAATTAGGGTTAGTATCTTTAGTGTGATTCCTGATTGATTCCTTCAAACAAAATGCCAAATTAGGTTTAGTATGTTTAGTGTGATTCCTGATTGATTCCTTCAAACAAAAGGCCAAATTAGGTTTAGTATGTTTAGTGTGATTCCTGATTGATTCCTTCAAACAAAAGGCCAAATTAGGGTTAGTATGTTTAGTGTGCTTCAGATTTCAATATTAGTGCTTCAGTTAATGGCATTTTACACCATCATTTGCAGCCAACTGTGACAAGTCCATGACCCTGGTTCAATTCCAGTTGAGGTAATGAAGTTTTCATTTCTGGACAGCTTTTAAGGGACTGATTGATTATTGCTCACCCAGCTCACCTTGAATACTAAGCAGTTTCTTACTCAAATCAGTAAATTACTGAAGTGCACAACAACCAAAAATTTATCAGTGTATGCTGTGTTTTCTTTCCTCGGATGGGTTAAGCTTTAATTAAGGTATATATTAAAGGTCCATGGCCCGATCGCTAATAGCCTCGTCCCCAGAAGTCCCAGATTTTACCGGAAGTGGTCAACATTTTGGTATCAGAAGAAAGCTACTATTTTTCTCATTTACCCTGTGAAATCTTAGAGCCAAAGGATGTTTGGTTTGGAAGTTATGAGCGAAAATGTGCTCCAATTTGGTCGACCAATATTAATTTTACACAGTACTCTATGGGGCTTACAAAATCACGTTTTTAGCTCTCGCATCAAAACGGAATGAAATATCGGTGCGAAACTTTACAGATGGAGTTTTGGAGTGAAGGCCAATCTATCAAAATGAAAACTTCATATCCTTAAATCGGGCCATCCCCCTTTAAATTAAAGATGTACCATAATTAGTAGTAGGGTCATTCCATGCCAATTCAACAAATCGAGTACACCATCACCTCATGGATTTCTTTCCTTTTTGGTGTATTGAAAGGTATTCATGAAGATTGTACACAAGGGTAGTATTCAAGATAAGTTTCATCAGCCCAAATTTGGAAGTTATATAACTTTTACTTTTTGACTTATGGCCCCCCCCCCAAGTATGGTCCGAGTGGTTTTTGGGCCATTTTTGACCCCCTGTTATTTTAAATTGGGGCAAGGTGCATTTTTTCTGTTCACATATTTGCAATCTGCAGCAAAAGGTTATCCAGAATGCCAAGTTTGAAGGATCTGAGGGGTGTAGTTCTTTACTTATGGCCCTCTGAATATTGAATTTCACACCGGTACATTTTTTTGAGGTGACCCCCCTCAAATTTAAAATTGCTGTAGCGTGAAAACGAAAAGAGGTACAGAGCTCAAGTTTCAGGATTTTAGTTTCTCATGAGTATCTTTCAATAAACCAAAAAGGAAAGAAATCGATGAGGTGATGGTGTACTCGATTTGTTGAATTGGCATGGAATGACCCTGTAATTATAATTAAATCCATGATAGCAGGTTTTTCTTTGTTTCATTCACTGTAGAGCTGATCATCTTCAGCATTATATAGACACA
>JAMKCH010074062.1:0-47227 GCA_023653785.1 Ophioderma brevispina | reverse complement strand
TTAATTCGTGGGACACGACTTTAAATGTAGCACTAGTGGTTAGTGGATGTCCCTTGATCACTGATATTCAGAAAGGAAATTGAGATTGCATTGTATTCATTTTCCGAAAATGTGCAACTTTACAAATTGCCAGAACAAAAATGGTAATTATAAAATTTGATATCGTTTATAGGGGAAAATGGTTTACTTCTGCGAAGTAATATTGTAATCAAAATGAAACAATTTCCTTTGATCCCATGGGCCAAATATTATACAGCTTTAAAGTTATGTCATGTGGGAAAGCCACCTGCAGATAGCATTTCTTTTCAATATGTAGTGTTGAGGTAAAAAAAAACCTACATTCAGAATAAAAAAAAAAAATTAAAATAGTTAACGAATGCTTTTGCCTCAAATGTTTGCTTTGGGTATAAAGAGAGATAAGGCTAGACAACGTTTTATTTGGTGTAAAGTTGGACATTGGAGGAAGATGTTATGACTATTTTGCTGAGAGATTAAAAATCCTGTTTGGCTTGATTTTGAGCCAAATTAAAGATGCATTGTTTATATAGAGTAACATGGTCTTCAGCAGTGATTTGAGTAAAAACATTTTACACCAATTATTATTTAAGAAATAAAGGTGATGAGTACCTTTATGGGATAATAATGTGTCCGAGGTTCGAAAAAAAATAAATAATGGACGAGGCGCAGCCGAGTCCTTTATTTTATTTTTTCCGGCCGAGGATATATTATGAGCCATAAATAATACTACAAACCCTTTATTTCTATTCTATACCGAAAAAACAGCGTGATATAATGAGGAAAATGCCTTCGCGACCCATTATTGCAGATTAATGGGCCCGGTAAACTGAACAATCAGAACGCTGCATTTTCAATAAGGGCAAAGCAGAGGTAATAGAATAAAAATAGAAGGTGGGAGAGATAATTGAAGGATTATAAAAAAATAATATCCCGGGCTAGAAAGAAATGCTGAGTGAAATAATGTTAATTTCCCAAATAAGAAAGTCAGGATAGCTAGTGTAAGACCAAAGTTTACTTAGGTTCAGCAAGATTTCATGTTTTAATACCTAAAACGAACTTGGGAGCCAAAGTGTAAACCATAGACGGTTTTGTATTCCGCTTGAAAAAACAGTGCGGGATAGTGAATTTTTTAATTGTAATTCTAATTTATTTAAAGAAAACTTCCGCTTTTGTTCGTCTCGCAGTTTATGGACGTTGAGTATACTGTCTTGTGCAAAATAATTAACCTTAGAGATGTAAAACGAAAATCTATGGAGCAGTTCATAGTTCATGAACTGCGACATTGATATGGAGTGATTTTCAAAACTGACCTCTTTTATTGATTGAACAATGGTTAATTTAATTTGTTGTTGAACACATTTACTTATAATTAGGTGTACACAATAGATCGTTTATTCAAACTGATATGTTTGTTGGGGAAAAGAAATCGATACCATTTGAAATTGCCACGTGTGGTGAATGGTCTTTTCTATAATGTGTTATTGGTATAGGTCGGTGTCATTCTATCTGCATGTATGCATAAAATGGGGCCAACAGAATTTTTAGGTCTTCTTCGCCAAAAAATTGGCATAGTTCTGAATCCAAAGTCCAAAAGACACCAATCAAACATCTTGTGATAGCCCCGTTTATCTGTAAAACAACCAATGCAAACATTCAAGCAAAAATAACGTTAACCTTTGAGGAAAAAAAACCCTTCCGAAGGTAGGGTTTTTTTTATGACTCACACTTAAAGATAATCTTGTCTTTGAAAATGGCCACTATACATTACATTGTTATGCGTTCCCGAAACACATGTGCAAAATTACCATCGTACTGCAAATGTCACTGTTTTGTGCCATGTGACCAAGTCTAGCCAATGAGTCACCCAGCCCCTAGATCGACTATAGCCTTTATTTCCTTTTGTATTTGCAATTCTGTCTCTTTCTGTCCAGTCTCTTGTGGCTTTCCATTTGCATTTTTTTTTCTTCTTTTCTGTAAATTTTGTTCCATTTCAATACTCTTTTAATTGGACGGCACCACAAGTGCCGTGTTGCAGAACTTCCGCTCTTTAGAATCATCACAGGAAACTTGCTGCACTATGGTTCACTCAAATAATTTTAATTACCTGTTTTTGTATGCATGATTTTTCCCTTCAAAGTTTCGGTGCTTGGCCAATTTCCCTCAAAAAGCATCTTTCTCAGGTAGTTAAACTTTCCCAAATTAGTTTGTTCGGCAATATTAGCACTTTTTTGAAGAGCCGCCCCCCAATTTTCAAAATTTGATATTTTTGCACAGCATTTTTGTAATTGTCTAGAAACTACACCTGCAACGAGAAGTGCGCAAAATGCGTAATTTATCATAAAAAGAGCGAGTTTTGTATTAGAATTCGGATCCTAGATTGTACTTAAAGGCAGAGCTGGAATACTATATGTCCGTCTAAGATGAAATAGTGCCGCCTCAAGTAAAATGACCTCTAAACTTGACTTGTCTGAACCATAAAACAACTAATAGATGAGGCTTAGACCCGTACATGTCGCTATTTCCCGGCTATTTCCATATTGGAAGCCGTTTCCTCCGCAGCCGTTGACTTTAATATCGGTATCCCGATATTAATTTTCTAGTTCCATTCCTGTCGTTTGCGACACATATACATTGTAGAGCTTACCATCACAGGTATAGTTTTACTATCAATGCAACCGTGTAAAATATCAATTTTTTATTGAAAAATTGGGTGCGCCTCTCAAAATGTGCTAATGTGTTTATGAACTCGTCTGGGTTAAACTCCATTGCGACCTGTATATAAATTAATCTATCTAAACACCACATAATCTTGAACCAAATTATTTTTGTACCCACAAAATGTGGTTGCCAAAATGTTACGCCAACCCAATGTATAACATATTTCCTCAGAAACACTTTTGGTGTGTATACTTCTGAAGGATAACTACCTAATTTAGCTCTTCCATTTATCGGTAAAGAGCCCCCAATTTCAGTTACGTGAATGTCAGGTCAGAAATCCCCCCTTAACATCGTCTAACACACCCCTCGATTTTTTTGCTCCCTGAGCAATCTCTATACAGTTCGAGGCACTGATCAGTGGTCGATACGTACTCATACCGAGGTGACCCCTTAATGACCTTTGATCTCATTTCCAGCAAAAACTTTAGTGAAGGGTCTCACGCTGATTCATACGCATGAGTCAACATAACCATTGGCACGTTGCATATAGCATATATGATTTTTTTTGCATATTTTATCACATTCAGACCGTGTCCTTTAATGACCTTTCCCCCGGAACACAACTTTTTGAAGTATATCAAGCTACCTCACCGCACTAGCCACTACCATTCAATCATAATAGGTACAAGTAGCACATTTTGAGTCAAAATCAGGTCCTGCCCCTTGTTAACTCTTGAATGACCTTTGATCAAATTTCATAAGTAACTTTTAGGGGTTGTTTAAGTACAACCTATGTAATTTGTATTAAGTAGCGTTTGAAAGAAATAAAGAAAGAAAGAAAGAAAACAAGAAAAAAGAAAAAAAAGAAAAGAAAGCAAAGAAGAAAGACAGAAAGAGAAAGAAAGAAGAAACTAAGAAGAAAGAAAGAAAAAGAAAAAAAAGAAAAAAAAAAAAGAAACTTCTAGTTTCTTTGCGTTATGCCAAAAAAGATGCGCAAATGTGGTCGCAAAATGATTTTATATCATCTCTTCAAATACAGCTAATGAGATGCAATAATTGCCGATACCCCACCCTTCAAATTTTACATTTATTTTCCGTTGGCTTATTGTTGTTTTTATTTGTGAATTTGATGTTGTTTGTTTTTTTTTTGTTCTTTTTTTTTGCTCTTCCATTCTTTTGGTTTTTTTGTTGGTGTTTGTTGTTGCTTGATTTGTTTATATTTGTTTGTTTGATTTTCTTTTTAAGCATAGAACTTGAGATTGACGGAGTCGAATAACTCCAGGAACTTATCTAGATTGGAAGTACGGTCGCCAGAATGGACCGTTGGGTCCAAATATGCTTTGTGAAAGTTGGTGGATTTTCTGTGCACAGAGTTTTGCAGTGTTACTTAGGTTAACAGTGGAGTAATCACCTATAGTAATAGTATTCAAACTCCGACAATACCATACTCACGTCCAGTTCAGTTTAGTCTGAATGAATCGGACATATAACAGAAAAGGTCCTCTATATACGATTTTAGGTTCAGCGAATGGAACCAACCGACCTTGTGGATTCTGCTAACAATTTATACATTTTTGGTGTTTCACAGGTAAGATTTCTTTTTTCTGAAAGTAAAACCCTTAATCAAGTTTATAGTTTTCATCTAGAAACCCCATGTATTTTGGGGCCTCTAGTTTATTTTTGGTTTCTGCTATTTTGTTAAATTTTGATTTTTTTTTTATGTGAGTTAGGACACCCAGGAACCCAATTTGGATGTCCATATTTTTCGACCTGCTATTTGGCCGCCATCTTGAATTTAAAAATGTGGCGAGTTCCAATATACGTCACCCAAAATGGACCGAACTGATAGGACGCTGACGATTATGACAATACGTACTTTTTGGTGATACTATGCTTCAAAAATATCACTGCATAGGTGTACCTTAATTATTACCCTATCTACGGAAAGCGAGTTTGTTACCCCCTGTTCTATTATTTTTTGCGCCCTACCGGGAACTTTATCTCAGCGCAAAAAAATAATAAAAAAGCCAATTGACAATTGACACAATTGGCATTTTTTTTTGCAAACACTTTTCATAAAACAAGCACCAAAGGGGGGTATATGTAAGGGCACAGTCACTGACCTCGAGACTCTTTTTGCCTTCTCAATGTGCTCGGAAACAATGCAGGGTGGCACATATTCCACACAGATGTTCAATTGTATACAAAATTCCTCTAAAACTTGGAAATAAGGTGAAATATTTTAATGAAGGTCAAAGCAACTTCCGTTTTGCTCAATCGGTGAATATTCAGAGGCGTGACATCCCGCTAATCCAGGTGTATAGGTCAGGGGGGTGGGCACAGTGTGAAGTGAGGATGAGTGATGTAGACACACTCATCCACCGCCATTCAGGAAGAAAAGACCAACAGTTTCTAGAATGACTCACGAATTACCGCATACACTTCTGGAAATTGATACCAATGGAAATTATTACGGTCCAAATGATTTTAACGGTTTTCTCTTCACAGGGTGATACAATATATATAGGCCCTATAGTCAAATGATTATGCGATGTCATTATCACTAAACACATCCTAGAATATCAATCTAGAATAAATATAAAAAGCCATTGACAATTGATCAACAATGCAATCTTGAAATTGTACCAATGATTATACTGTCCAATGGATATTACGGTTCTCCTTCAGGTTATACAATTATATAAGGCCCTATACTCAAATGATGATGGATAAATTCACAGACACGTCTAGAATATAAAGTGAAAATTCAATTTTGCATAAAAATATACTCGTGCTGCAAACACTAACACTATAGGGTGCCTGTATTACTTTAGTAGAACATTTTATTATTTGCTTTGTTTTAGATGTGTCAGTGATAAAGATGACCGTGATTTTGAAAGCATTTAAAGTGGCCCATGGTTTATTCAATGTGTTTGGCTTTCGTTAAGGGAGAGGTATGGGGTTCTGAAGCATTTTCCTAAATAGTGGTATAATACATGTTACACATCATATTGTAGTCCACGCAAACAGTTTTAAAAATTCCAATGTAAATTTTTTGCTCTGGTTGTCCATGGTAACCACGTAGGCCTCTGATTGTGTAACACTCGAACGAACGTAACTAA
Source organism: Ophioderma brevispina (assembly GCA_023653785.1). Taxonomy (NCBI): domain Eukaryota; kingdom Metazoa; phylum Echinodermata; class Ophiuroidea; order Amphilepidida; family Ophiodermatidae; genus Ophioderma; species Ophioderma brevispina. The sequence goes on along the minus strand of JAMKCH010074062.1, from coordinate 41,429 downwards.
ATAACTAAACACGCTTACTGGGACGAACTTGGGTGGCATGTGCAAGGGTTAATGCGCAGTGAACCATGAAGCCGGATTTTGATACCGTTGCCATGCCAACCGGCAATCGACCAATCACATAATTTCATGGCGTAATTTGAATTTGGACAAATTTTGAAATATCGGCTTCACGTTCACTAGCCCTATATGTTGCTAATATGTGTGCCAACTTTCATGTGCATAGCATGTAGCTTTTCTCTAGTTACGTTCGTTTTTCGTTTTTGGTTGTTTGCGTATTTTAACGAACGAGTTAGAGACCTCGAAACATTTAGACAAAATTGAGGGAGATTTGATTTTTGAAAGAATGGATTTGTTTGCAAAATTTCAATTTATACCTTAATTATCAAATTATTATGAGAAAAGCTCGAATTCGGTGCATCCATTGTCCTGTAATTAATTTTTTAAAAACATTTTCCTTAAATATCGCAGGGTGAGAAATCAATAAAATACATAAAAAAAATCACTTTACCCAGTACATTTATTACTTTTAAATATGGACAAAATAATATAAGTATTTATTTCTTCGACTTAGCCCAAATAAATGCGTTTAAATGCGTATAAATAATATCTTTAAAATGATCTTAAATATAACCCATTTAAATTTTCACACTGTAAAGTTTAGGAGACTATGCGTTTTTGGCTAAATTTCGCGTACACTAGCCTGCTCAACTTTGATCAGCCATATCTCGGGAACCGAATGTCATGCGACGATAAAAAGCATTTTGTAGATTACATCTACACAATGTAAGACCATTGCATTATCTCATTTCCGTAAATGGAACAATTATTTACCAATGCAACCCCATAATACCCCCCCCCCCCCCCATTGATAACAGGGCGCAATTGAAAGTTCTAAAGAGAGTTACTACTGGGGATTTTTGTGTTGGTATAATAGTTTTTACACATTGTAATAACTCTAACACGTATACGAACGTGTTTTTTAAATATTGGGCTATCTTGGCAAACAAGTGACATATGCCATAAAAAAACACAACTTTTTAATATTCATCTCACCGTTGGGGAAGCATTTTATTGAAATTTCTTCACCCAAAAACATTTCTTTTGACAACCAAATCCTCATCCCTAGGTTCTATCATGAAAACATACTGTTTTCTTCAATGAGATGTCGGCCATTTTGGAAAATAGCGTGTAAGTAATTGCCATGAGTCTGTATTCTGACAATTGTCTAAATGAACTTTTTGAACTGTCTTCCTAACGCTATGGTATGGTCCTTTACTTTGACGGCCATTTGAAAAATGATGGTTCATCACAAATTGGCCATCACTTTTTATTTTGACATCAGTTTATTTTTCATAACACGCATCCAAAGATTATTTAGCTATGGTTCAAATTTTTTTATTCCGGCCCTGGTTGGTTGCAAATGTTTTTATTCGCCATGGTTGGGAAGAAATGACAGGGCCCCTTTTTCCTGATGCTGCAGCACTACACTATTGCCATAAATAATATTTGCAAGTCAGAAAAAAAATTCCCTTTCTACTCATTATCACACATGACTTATGATGTGATGGTGACGGTATTTTTTTTTTGGGAGTGTTTGTACTTCTTTGGATCCAAATATAGAAAAACTTAACGCTTCTGTTGTAAATATAAGCCTAACAAATATATTTTTGGTTCTGTCCCATCCATCCCTTCGATTTCAGCTAAAGCACCACCCATGACGTCCTTTCAAATCCAAGATGGAGGCCCAAGTCCAAAATGTGGCAAAATTACTCAATTAGAATTACACTGCCTCTTAGATTCTCTTTTAAATTCTCTTCCTATTATGGTTAACTTAGTATGGCGTCCCAATTACTTCATCAAGTCCGCGAGTCGGTAAAAATTTGGAATTTTCCACAGAAAAAGGCGAAAAGTCAAATTTTGCGCTAAAAAACCTAGGAATATCTGATTTCATGCGGTTCTCAGCTTCTAAATGGATGGCATGGCTATTTTACATAAATATAGCGTTGTAGAGCCATACTGTCATACTATTTTCACAAAATAGTATGCTTGTACGGGCCCTAAGTTCTAGTCTGAAACCCAGATGGCCGCCAAAATGGCACCAGAAAATACCTAATTTGGGGTATAGTGTGCTGGAGACCCCTTTCATTGCAAATTATTTTTCAGTAGTGCTCTCATCCTAATTTCACGATGCTGCCTAAATACCGGGAGAGAGTGAAGGAATTAGGGAAGAAGGAAAGTCGCTATTCGGTCGGTCTCGAACCCGGGCCCTTCGGCCCACGTCCATGACCGGGGATACCAGGCTACGACGGTGTCGCTGGTGCACAATTCCACACATTGTTTCTTTTGTTATAATACAAATTCCTTAACTTTGACAGGTGTGCATTGTTTTCCCGCCATATTGCAAAGGTAGAAAAGTGACTTCCCTGTGTGCACGGCGACTCAGCCTGATATCCAGTTTGTAGAGGTCAGTGGGGTTTAGAGACGTGATGTTTATTTTAGTAAAAGCGTTTTTTTGCAACTGGAGGAAAGTCCCAGTTTCACTAGGAGCGGTGGTTCCCTGCACCTTGGGTAGAGTCCAAAGAGGTTTAATATTATTGTGTTTATTTATCAACATTTACATTTATTAAGATCGAATACCTTTCAATGGAGACTTGTCAAATAATGGACCAGCTTATTTTGGAAGAACTTGAATATTCGTTTGAATAAGACCATGGGGAGCCATCTGTTCCAGAGATCTTCTTATACATTCTGGTAGTGTCTCTCTCCGTGACGTCTGTAAATCTTTGGGTTATGAAAGCAAAACGATCTTGTATTTTGCTTGGGAGAAAAAAGCCGTAGTGCCAATCATCTGGAACGACATACGTAAGTCAGAGGGTGTCAAACCAACGAGGGCGTCATGGAGAAATGTGTTGTGCCCAAACAACATTGTTCTGCAAATGCTTGTCAGCCAACAGGTAAAGATTATCTGAGGCCAAAATCCGTCGATCCGTCAAATTTTCAATACTACTTAAATTTTATTAAAAATCCAAAGATTAATCCAATAAGACCATTAATTGCTTAGATATTAAAAAAATCTCTTAAAATGTAATAGTTTCATCCATATCTCCAAACATTGACGTGGGTTCATCAGACCGTCGAATTTTTACACTGAACCTGGGCTTAGAACCCATCGATACACGTTAACGTAACCGAAATAAGGGTAATTATGTTGTTAAACTATGTGTATGTGTGTTTGTGTGTGTGTGTGTGATTTGGTGTTTGTGAAATGGCATATTTTTTGTTGTGGTTATAGTTGTGATTGCGTAAGTGTGCCTTGTTGTTTGTGTGCGGTGTGTGCGCGTGCGTGTTCGCGCGCGAGTGTGTGTGTGTGTCTGTGCGCCGCGAATGTGTGTGTGTTGTGGGCGGACGTGTATGTGTGTTGCGAGTGTGCTCGCGCGTACGGGTGTTGTCAGGGCAAAGGTCTTAGCGATTTTGTTCATACTTCATGAACAACCCGCGGTTTCTGATCTCTCCCATTGAGTAGGCATCAGGGTAGGCGATATTGTCACCTAAACCAACCCTCCCCATTCCCTTTACATTGCCTGCCCTGTATGAAGATGAAGCTGAACGTCGGCCAGAGTATACGATCAGTCGAGCGGCCCTGGCAGTGCGCCGAAGGAGGGGCATAGGGTTATTTTTTCCCACTCTCTTTTTTATTTCTCCTACGCTGCCGCCCAGGTGGTCACGGAGTCCTGTGTAACGTGTCGTTCAGCCTCTTTTGGTTATAAACGGGTTGAAACTACGAACTTAAAACTCACGTACAGGATTTTTGGCAATAATTGACGGACAGTATTTGTAGAGAGAACCAAACCTGACCCTCAGGCCAGGAATTTTTGGAAAGAATCGGCTTAGGAAAAGATAGGTGGACTTAATTAAAGGTTATTTTGTATTGCAAAAATATTTGAAGTGTTTGCATATATAGGGATATTATTTCCTCCTAATTTTTATTCTACTTTATCTAAACGGCCGCAGCCGAGATGCTGTCACAACGTTAGCGCCAAAAGTCCCACCTGTCACCAAGCTGGGGGACCCCAGAGGGATCATGCTGGGATGTTCGAGCAATTAACATCCATGTAGTTTTAAAAGCCCTTACGAAAAGCATGCATAAAAATGTGCTGCCAACAAGCTTGCAGGAAGCTTGCAGCAAGCTCGCGCAAGTTTGCAGCAAGCACATGCATGCTTGCAAATGATTGCACAAGCATGCACAGGCAATAAATGCTTGCAGGTTTTGCCAAGCATGCAGGCAACATTAGCAAGCAGTGCGAATTTGCACGGCATTTAAACATGGTTTGAAGCATGCGCGCACATGCAAGCACATAGTGTTGCAAGCGTGCACATTCGCAAGCAAACCACACATATTGCAAGCAACTTTTGCAAGCAGTATACTGTACGCATGCTTTCTGCAAGCTTCTGCCAAAGCATTTTCACAAACCATGGACACGCTGCGAAGTTTGGACGTTTATAATTTTGCATCATGCATGTGCAGTGTTGTTTACCATTGTAGTAGATTAGGAAAGGTGATAAAGATCATATTATTCAAAATTATACAGTTATAATTGAGCTGTGTGTAAAACTTTCAGTTTTCTTAAACCATCTACTTTGTTAACATTGGCTAGGTGAAATGCTTCCATATTATTTCGAATTAGCATTGCCATTGGCACTGAGTCCATTTTTTTTTAATTTTTATGAGGGCTGCATGAGCCTGAGGAGCAAAATAAGTAACATGAAGTTGGCTAACTTAGGACTGGTATGTGTGTACAAGTTGTTACTGACTACTTACTAGAGAACACTGCTCACATCCACAAGCCAAATTCAGGTAAAAAAAAAGCTGAGCTGGCAAACATTCACGTATTTCCTATTTTCATACAAGCCTTCGCTATGTGATTAACCACGGGGCTGGCCTGTAACAAGTCTCCTTTCCAGCTGTGTATTTTCAATCATCTGGTCGTATTGATGTGGGGTCTATGACATTTGTAAGGAGACTACTTTCTACGATTTATGATCTAGCCACTCAGACACAGTTTGGTTTACTTTGAATGACGGTTGATGATTTTGCAATGTGAGTGAGGTGAGTGATTGCAGAAAGTGGCACTGAAATGTCGAAGCGAAAGTTTGTTCCAGTAGTACGATCATATACAAGACAAAGCCAGGACATGAAGGATTGTAAATTTAGGCAGTAATGGACAATGCACAAATACTACAGCACACACATTCCATTGATCATGATTGATTCGCATGGTTAGGTCTCAGGTGATCGAGGTCCAAGTCTCATTATGACATGACCAGAATAGTCCAATAATTGTATAATTTAAATGTTTAAAAATTATCAAAAATAACACCCAGCATAGTATTTTATGGCACATTGGCATAATCGTACGGTGATAACTAGTTCCGGTGGGTTATGAAGTCAGCATTCTGTCACACATCCTCCAGAGTCATAGTCCGGCTGAGCATGGACTTCGGGTTGCTTTGCCTTCACTTCTGGTATTAACTTATCGAACCCGAAGGTTCATGCCCAGTCTGTATGTCTTTAACATCCTTTAGGTTTTCCAATTTTATAAACTCACCCAAACCACTCCAAAATGGTCGAATTACGAATGTTGACTTCTTTTATCTTGACATATCTACAATACTGTTGGAAACTGTATTTTTCACTGACTCACACCTAAAATGATCAAAATTCGTGATTTTCAGCAGGTATGGATCTAACGTTTTCAGTCTAAGTCTCAATCAAATTCATGGGGTCAGGGGTCAAGATGTAAAGGTCAGTGGTGGGAAGGGAACATGTGGCTTGGCACCATAACAAAAACTAGTCTCTTGACATGCTTGACGAGACCGACATCTATCGCGCGCATAAATGTCGGATAAACGGTCTTTTGTAACCATGATGGAATAGAGAATACGATGCCTACTGTCATGAATAATCGATCCATTAAAAAATGCTAAACATCGATAAGTCTTGGTGCCAAAAGCGCATGCGTTCAATGTGACAGATAAACATGGCGAATTTATTCACACCAGTACATGGATATCGGCAACAAAAATGTTAAATAATAACCACGAACCCGTGCAGTTTTGACATTCGACTGTGCACAAGGAAAACTATGAATACTCAAGAACACGTCCGTGCGGGATTTTTAGATCAGAGCATCGTAAGTACGACACAAGGCGGGTTTTTGTTTAAAAATTTTTGGGAAATAGGTTGTGAGAATCACTTTGTCACAAACACACTGTTAAACGGATTCAAAACTACGACAATCTTGTTTAACCTCGGGTCAGAGATACGATAATGTCAGTGATTTGATAAAGCAACGTCAGACCTGAGTTTACAATCATTGGAACTACCAGAGTCATGCATGCATGTAACACTGTGCTGTTTTAATCCGTTGAGGCTGCCGAATCATAGGGCTGAGGGTGGGTGGCAAATAATACAAAATTATTTTCTAGTAGTAGTGATACTATAAGCTAAAGTAGGGATCGCATGCATGGCTTGGGGCTGCATGTAGAGTAGACATGAGCAAAGACAGAATTTTATTTTTTTAAATGATTGAAATTTGCATTTGGTGAGTTCATTTTTACGTGTTACATGCATTAATATCATGAAGCCATGGCCTGCATATGACTAGGTTCGGGGTACCGCAACGCTAAGGGTGTATCCTTTTCGGTCTTACAAAAATACTTTTCGGGAAATATCCAGTTAGGTTCATTTCAAGAGGCCCTATACATGCCGACGTTTAATCCACATGTCCATTTGAGCAATATCACAGGGGTAATGTTAACTAAGGCACGGTGCGGTTAGTACTATCAACGCGATACTCCTTTGAAGGAAAATCAGCAAATTTCTCTCGGCTCTAATCCAGCTATCGGGTTCCCATCGCATCCAGCCGGCCCATTCATGGTTTACAAAAGCTCGAGGATGCCGGGAACAATGACAGCCCGCCGATCCCCGTTGGCCATTTTCACGTTCGTTCATCACGACTCTGTTTGGAGCTTACGTGATAGCGAATATACTGTAATCTCGAATAGTAAACGATCAACCCCGTGAGGCTGTAGCGTGTGTCAGTAAGGATTCCTTCTCTTTTTTATTTTAAATGCACATTCTACAGGGACAGGGAATTGCATACTTGAAAAGAGTATTACTGCAGCTCGCGACATTTAGGAAAACTGAAAGATTTGCTAAAAGGAATTGTTGAAGAGCACCTTAGTTGGTCCATGTTTACGTTCAGAAAAAAACGGCTTCTAGAGGGTACTTGAGTCGGCCACTAGCATATGACATTGTCACATGTTGGCTCTGTATATTCCAGTATGGCAATTATTTTCTGGCAGCTTAGCACTAGCTGAAGGATGGGAAAATGCAGCGTAAGTACGTGCCAAGTCAGGTAGGAAAAACTTACAAAAATATGGACAAGTTAATAAAACACGACCAAAACACCCTACGCCTTGCCCATTCAAATTTTAGCGTTAGAACATGTGCTCTCCGTCGAGGTTGACAGTTATAAAATTAAGTAAGGCACAATTGATTCCCAACTTATTTATTTTTGAAATTTCAGTGGAAAACTTGGGACTCCGGCCTCATTCTTCGACACAATATCAGTTTCAATGCATCGTGAAGAGTAGAGTACGGTTCCCAGCAAAAAATTATTGATCTTCATACAAAAAAATATCATTCAAGGTACTGGAACCTTTTAATAATTTTGCATCCAATGGGTAAAAATACAAAAAGAAAGGACTAGCTCCAATCAGAAAATGAAACCTTTGAATGCAAAGAAAATACAATGCAACATTGACAGCTAGTTGTGTACGAATGTACATTGGGACTAGCAAAACGCAGTAAAACATGGTTGTGCGTTTTGAATAGGGCAAAATGCAGTACAAACGGGCACATTTTAACCCCCAGCTGCACTAAGTAATCCATTTTTGGTGATCTCCATTCTCCTGAGGAGTAATTATAATTAGGGCATAACACGTTTTTCCAATTTTTTTTTTTTTTTTGTGAAAGCCAATTTATTAGATGATTTGTGGGATATACAGAGCCGTTAAAGGGATTTTGTATTGTGACACCACCCTAAGAATTCGGCAGCCTCAGCGGAATAAACTACACCTGGCACAAAAAAAGTATCTCGGAATGTTTTTCGATCCGTACTGTGCCAAGTCAGCCCATTTTTGAAGTTGACCTCATATGACCTTTGGCCTCATCAACACATAAGGGGTCCCAAGTGCCCTATGACAGAAGTTTGGTCCAATTGAACATCAAGTTTTCAATTGAGGTCAATTTTAAATTTTTTTTTCCTATTTTGAAATGTTGACCTAACAGGACCTCGACCCAGCACAGACGTTGACATAATCAACATGAGGGATCACATGCTGCACCTATGACAGAAATCAAATTGGGTTCCAATTGAACCTTTCAAACCTTTTCAATTGAGGTCGATTTAAAAAAAAAAATAATGTAGTGACACACATTCACAAACACATAACACACACACACACACACGCACAACGGCATGCCAAGTGGTCCTGCCAGATAAAACTGGCGGCCCACAAAAAAAAAAACCAGGCATTGCACGACTACAACACTCACAGGACACACATACTCACAAAAACACACACGATCGCCGCACCAAAAAAAAAAAAAAAAAAAAAATCACAACAACTCCCCGAACTCACAAATCCAAAACAAACAAGAGGACAACATCAAAAAACAGGACGAATCAGCCTAAGATAAAATACACCCAACTTCTGTTCATTAACTTTAACTTGTCGGGTTCGTGCTATTTCTTTCTCAACAAAACAGTTCAACTTCAATTATTGATGATTAAAATGGTAACATAGGAATCAACGTTACCCCTTGCAACAGTATAAATAGTATAAGATTTGGCATGAAGAATAAACAAAATTATCGCCAGTATGACTCGGTCTAACATTACCCAAATAATAACATCTCCTTTTTAAATATCTACCTTATTGCACAGGATAATGATTGCAGTTTTGACCAAAAGGATCTTGAAATATTGCAATCCCAAAAAAGATGAATATTGACTCCCAATATCCTGAGGAAAAGTGAACACAAAGGTGCTGGAATTGTTACTTGCTATCAAACAAAAGGCTTATAACAGGGGGGAGATTTATAGCGATTTGCCAATATTTGAAAAACTGAAAATATCTTAATTTAGTTGATAAGGTAGATTTAAAAGGAAAGAGATAAGTATCTCCACAATTAAAAATTAAAATCATTTGAAAACAGGAAGCAGCCCATTATCAGCAATTGGCTTTACAAAGATTTCTTAACACACCTTGTTGGTATTAAAAACTTATTAACCAAATCTAGTTGACTTACAATTAATGGATGTTATTGCCATTATATTTTATTTTTCCAGGAATTGGGATTAGAATAGATTAGTGAAATTGTAGTCATAAAGTACATTTCTCTAGTGAGTACTTCGCAATAAACTATTGAAGTGAAAAAACTTGCCATAATCTCTAATAAATCTTATAATATTTAACGCCTTATACAACACCAGGGCTTCTCTATACAGAATAGAATTATCAATTTTGTGGAAGGAATTATTCCACATATTGTTATATGATCACAGTGGAAGACTCCAACGCAACATGGCACCAAGCACGAGCAACATTCTTAATAAACTGGTTATCAATATCATTAATTTTTCTCATGAGGGGTGGATGTGGCAGTTCAAAAACAAATTCCAGCCAAAGTGTCAAATGTGATGAAAAAATATTTCCATTTACCCTTATTGTTGTGGTCCAGCAGACGTTTAACCCAAGCTATCTTCAGGCCCTAATAATGGAAGGGATGTGGCACATACGGAGACCGCCATCTTCATAATTCCCAATAATGGTATTTCTCTTATTTTGTCCTGGCCTTACCCGCCCGAAAGAACTTATAAACTACTGATTCCAGGTCATTCAAAAATTTTGTTAGATGGGTCAGGCAGGACGGACAGAAGAAAGATTCAATTGAGAAAGACCCAAAGATTTAATGATTGTAAAATTCCTACCAAGAGGGGTCACATCTATACTGGACCAATTCTAAGAATTCTTTTAATTTCTGATGAAACTTAGGGGTTAAAATTCAGCTCAAAAATATTGTTATTATCAGGCGGAATAATAATGCAAAGATAATGGACAGGCCCATTAGCAAAGGACATATAAATGAAGAGATGTCAGGAGCTTAATTACGAAAAACGGCCAGAGGGAGAAGCTCGACTATTCAAAGTAATTTTGAGACCAGAAGTAGGTCGGACATTTCTTGAGAACTTCCAATACATAAGCAAGAGAGGATGTAACTCTTTTAAATACATAGTAGATCGTCAGGCATAGAATAATAAGAATAGTTGATTTATTCAAAATTTCGCTACCATATTTTCTCCCATATTTTGTCATTGTGTCAGCCTTAAACCCTAACACATCACCGGGACTCCCCTCCCTCCCTAAATGGCGGAGAGTCAATAGAAGGCAAACGCAAGTGTCTCCTGACGCCTAGTGCCGTGAGAGAGAATCAATCATTGCTGTTCCCATTTGCTGTTGAACCGCCCGGGGAAAAATGGCAGAAAAAGCTTTTTAACTCTCACATGCAATAGGCAGGAAAGGCAATAGGCGGGAAAAGCGGTCCAAAGTCAAATCAAAGAAATGACCGGAATGTACGCTCTATTAAAGGGTTGCCAATTTCTTTGACACATCTGCTCAATTTTGGAGGGCCAACGTACAGTGAAACATCGGCAGAAAGAAAACCCTGAAGGACATTGGGAAGGTAGTGCATGGTGGGATAAAAGATGTCAACTGGAACTTCGTGTTATGATGCGGGGACGTCTCAAAGGCGATGGAATGGAAAAGCAATTGGTTTAAATTGCCGATCTCATGGGAAAGCGGCCAATGGCAATCGGAACGCAATGGTGTCGGACGGGAAAGCAAATGAGTAAATAAATAGTCTGGACATCAGTAGTGCAATACAAATCATAGCAACTTGAAGATTTTCAATGACTATCGGACGGGTTAGGGTTAAAAAACCTTTGTTCACCAATAGCATATAGAAAAATTAAATTCGGGCTTGTCGTTAATGAGTTAATTAACCCTATAACACGTCATGCGCTCCATCAGACAATATTACTGCTTGACAGTAACCGTTTAAAGCATTGAGCTCAGACATTAAAACCGGTCGGCAGTAAGCAAAACGCATTCTGCTAATTGCCGATGGTAAGTGTCCCCTTAGCAAAAAATCACGCAAAAATGTCTCACACTGGCAGTAAAAGCACATGTCTCCCAAGGGGAAACCTGTCACAGCAGCCATTAGCAGAGATTACTTTTTGAAAATCTTCCTTGAGGGGGAAACGGCTCCCACTGGCAAGGCATTAGCAGCTTTGGGTTTTCTGAAGGTGGAACTTCAGGGTTTGCCATGTCGCAGTAATTATTTTTGGCGATCTCTGATTGAAAACGGCCACGTCGACTGTAGTCTGACAGCAAAAATCACAATTAAAAGATCACAATTGCCTGCTAATTGCCTCTCAGATGTGTTAAGTTAATGAGGGTTCCCCTTTTTTGGGTTACTATGGAAGTCAGCGGAAATTATTTTGTTAAAAAACTAAGAAGTATATAGACACTGTTATGGCTATATGCACATGCTATATATGCATGTGCACATTACAAAAAGTACACCATTAGGGCCTATGAGTGACATTAAAATAATTAATTAACCTATTATGTACTGAAAACAATTTCATCAGGACATTTGAAACCGTACTGTGATACTGATCAAACTCTGGGGGGAAAATGTGTACCAGTATTTGGGACACCCATCAATACCTGGATGAGTGTGACATACATGTAGGTGTTCCATATCAATTAATTTTGAAATGTTATGATATAAGTGCAAGGATCATGTCAAATTTAGTGATCTAGCTCTTAAAAACGTAATTTCAAAGTAAGGAGTATCCTCTGGAGGAGGAATTTAAGAACATTTACCCTGCATGCAATTTACGCATCAAAAATGATCTGTCAAGAGAAGTTACATTATGACTCTCATACAATGCACTTCTGAAGAGCTGCCCATCGGAAGTGCTCAAATGCACTTACGGAGAGCTGTCGGGGAGTGATCACTATCAATGCCTTAAAAGACAATTGATGTCTGTTTTGAAAACAATGAGTGACCTAATTTAACACCCAACTACTATAAAATTTATTTGTATTGCTCATTTGGTATCTTATAACCGATCACAATTCACACGGTATAAATCTATGCACAAATTTCCTTGGGAAATTGGTTTGCCGTAGGGGAGGGTTCCAGACGCCCTGTACCGCAAGCCACCTGCGCACACTACATTGCATGCGCCGCACGCTTGCTGCAAGGCAACCTGCCCCATGTTTGTACTGCCAAGCTGAGCATGCTCGTAATACTAAAGATTGTACTAGCTTGCAGCAAGCCTGTCGCATGCTTGCACTATTGGCAAGCCGTGCGCATGTGTGTAATGTTCCAAATACTAGCCTGCACGAGCATGCGCAAGCCTGAGTAATCCAAGCACCCTGCGACGCCATCCTGCAGCACACTGGACGATGCAATCCAGGCAAGCACCCTGAGGAACCGCAAGCACCCTGCGCGCAATCCTGCAAGCATTTTGCAAGTTGCGCATGCGCGTAATGTTCCAAATACTAGCTGCGCAAGCTTTTAATTTGCTTGCTGCAAGCATGCAGCACACCATGCAGCAAGATGCGGCAGCTTGCTGCATGCTGGCAGATATGCTTGCCATTTTCGTAAGGGAGGGGCGACAAGACCCCCCGCCCCCTGTACACGGATCCTCCACCATGCGACCGTCGAGACCACAAACCAATCGCACGAGGACAGCGACCGGCAAATCGCGCACGGCGCCGGGCAACAGAAAGACGAAAGGAGGAAAAATATCACACATCCGGGCCCTGGCCACGCGCCCACGCCAGACTGCCCTGTACCCGCATAAGAAGCCCGGGTTGCAGGTGCCATCCAGCCTATCCTGCAGCTCTTGCCCCATGGTCAGGTCCAGACCCATACAACAGATCCATTCTACAGTGCATAATGTTAAACTTTAACCGCACACGTACATTATGAGGGGAAACAGCATTAGCTAAATCTAAATCCGCTATATTCAAGAGAATTGTAAAGTTTCTAAACCAGGAGTGCAATGGTTTTTGGTGTATAATTAATTATAATAGGGCTGTTTTGATATTAGAGTGTTGTATCGGTGCGCATGGTTATAGAGCGCATAGCTCTGTAGCCATGGCGCGGATGTTCAAGGGTATTATGTTTGATAGGAATACTTTTGCAGGGGATGTTCTGGAGGTTGAGTTATGCATAGGTAATTAAACAGAAGCATGATGATGTGAAACTATATTTTTTTCTTAATTTATCATGATATTACTAAGATCTTTGACAAAGGTTTAAGAGATGATTTTTAATGTCACGGGGACCGAGAGGGACTGCCATAGTAAGGCATCTAGCAGTTTCACAAATTACAGTTTGGAAATCCCTAATGCCAAATCGAGCCGATCGTGTCATACCTTCCCTGTACAGAACCATATGTATAGTCTCATATCTTAATCGATTACGCTGTGGCAACAGAGATACAGAATGCTTGCGCTTTGCCGATTGTAGTTATAAACTGTACGAGATGAATAGTTGTGTAACGTGTCAGGTACCAGGTACGTGTCAGGATCAGGTATCAGTTTGCTCTTCGGGGGCGAAAGATTATAGATAAATCCGACTATGTTAATCAAGGTCTGTACATGACCCTTCTGCCCAAGTGCTATTATTTTTTCCAAAAGACACCGTTTATTATGTCTAAAACGTACAAAATTTCCCTTTCCCTCCTATTCAAAAAACCGACGAACGATGACGATAATCGGTTGTTTTTTCAATGTAGGGATAGTACGTCATTTTTACCTGAATGGGTCCCCGTAAGAAAAAATAATAAACCAATCAATGCAATGACGTCATCAAATCTTTATTTTTCAAAAAATTGTGTTATTCCATAATAAAATTCCTTTTTAAAGATTCAACATCTGTATATTGTTCTTTATAATTATATGCAATTGTCCCGCATGAATGTGAAAAAGATGGGTCCTAAGTCTAAAAACTGAAAACATAGTCAGCAGGCTAAAACCCGTTACCGTGGGAACTGAATGAGCAGACGGATCCCGTGTTAGTTTTAGCAGGCGTACAGCCACTTGCGCGCGCCTGCGGGGTGGTATGCGTCAAGGACTTTAGCCAGCTCAGTGAGTGATTCATTTTGAGTCACCTTGTCAGTTATCTGAACCCATGTATGTATGCGTATCTCTCTCTCTCTCTCTTCTCTCTTCCGCTTCTAGGGAACACTACTCGCACCGATTGGCGCTTAGTGAACGGTACAACCGAAACGAAGGGACGAATGGAATATCAATTGGAACGCCACCAAGAGTGGCGGAATCTGTGTTAACATCCGTTAGGGTATATTTATAGATGCGCTAGTCAAGTGTGGCCGACAAACTTGGATTCTCAAACAATCTTGTCATTTTATCAATACCCGAAGTTTGGAAGTGGAAATGTCCTATTTACAATCTTGGATACTTTGGCTTAACAAACACGTATAAATTCTGCTCACACAGTCACGACATAGCTGCCCGTTGCATACAAACGTAAATAACGTAGGTCTGGTGTAATTTATTCGATCGGGGACAAATTATTACCAATTTTCTCATAATTGACGGTTCTTAGAATCATTGTTAAACATACAGCCTGCCCTCTAAAAATGGGACAATCAAAAACCGATTTTTTTTCAATTTATCATCTCAATTACGTAGGTCATTCTGATGAAAATCACATTTAAAAAGAAAACGACCCGGCTTTTCCTTGTCTTTTTTCATCTCATTGCTTGTTTCAATCGAGAGAGAACTCCTTTACTGTGTTATGAGTCTCGTAGGACTTGCCAAAGGTCAGAAATACCTAAAAACACAAATAAATGAGCCTTGTGCACAAGTGACCTAAATTTTATATAATAAACCGATTTAATGATTTTAATCAGTTTGGTTCAAGAATTTGGTATGTCCAAACAACATTACATATAGAGTAAAATTACAAACAATTTATAAGATTGATACTTAACACTTAAGTGCCCAAGGGGGGGTTCCATAGTACCCAACATTGATTTTTTGCCGATTTCGGATTACGCAATCAAATTTTTCAAGGATGTTTTTTGCTAATGTCTGATTTATGAACGGCTTCTCCCGATACAAAAAAAAATTAAATCCGCCCACGGCTTCATTAAATAATTTTAAAAAAAGAAAAATATCCCCCCCCCCCCCGTGGTCACGAATGGAATGAAAAAAATCCAGATATTTACAATTAAAAATTAAAGTAAGTAATCTTGGGATTTATTGCTTAAATATATACCTTAGAGGTACTTAATTATAATTAATAAACTTAAATCAAATAACCTTTTATATGCGATGCAATCAATTCTATTTTGGCATGCCGTGCTCTTAACTGTGTAAAGTCTATGGGAAAAATAAGCGTTTTGAAGTTTCTAGAAAAAAACAAGGGTAAAAATTTGGCTGTTTTTTTATATTTTTCAATGATTAATTTAATTGGTTATTCTAGAGTAGAGATAATGAATTATTTTGGTTCAAAACCTTATATTGGATTGGCTAGATGGAATGTTCGACCCCTCCTGTTTACGAAGAGTGGACAATTTTCAACGGGCTATCGGTCATAGGTCAAAGGTCGGATTTTCATTTTTAATTGTGGTAGTTTTTCTTACGTGACCCCCCATTTATTGGTGGTAGTGTCCTGATCAACCCACTGGAAGTGTTATCTGGGTTGGGTCCCTCAGGAACCCCCCCCCCTTGGGCACTAACGGAAGTGAAAAATAATCAAGATATTTTAATAATTAAAAAACATTAAAGTAATTAAATCTTGGATTTATTGGAGGTATATACCTTAGGAGGTAATTAATTAATAATTAATAAATACTTAAATCAAATAACCTTTTATATGCTGATAGCATCATGTAATTTTGTCATGCCGTGCTCTTAAATGGTAATGGGTCTATGGGAAAAATAAGGCGATTTTGAAGTTCTGAGAAAAATACAAGATGGTATAAATTTGGCTCATATTTTGCAATGATTATTTTAAGTGGTATCTAGAGTAGATCTAATGATTATTTGGTTCAAAAACCTTATATTGGAGTTGTGAGGGTGGAAATGTGCGTACCACTCTTTTTCGAAGAGTGACAATTTCAATGGCTGTGAGGTCATAGGTCAAAGGTCGGATTGCGGATTTCATTTATTGTGGGTAGTTGTTCTTACGTGTACCCCATGTATTTGGTTAGTGATAATGATCAAACTCCAACGGGAAAGTGGTTATCTGGGTGGGTCCTAGAACCCCACCCCCCATGGGCATAACGGAAGTTTTTTTAGCTTGGGCACTTAAGGTTAATAGAGTTCACTAGTGTCTAAACGAAGGTTGCAGTTCAACGATGATATGTCCTCAACAGGCGAGACGTCAAAATACAGCATGCAAAGTCCCCTTATAAATCAGGTAATATTCCATGGGAATCTCTCAGTCCTAGATAACCTTTTTGTCCTGCATTTCAAGATGGGCAAGGTTAAATAAGCCCTCGACGACATTAAGCCTCCCACATTATATCAGTCCAAGATATCACCACGATTTCTATTCTTACATATTTTGGAACATATTTGTGATTCCCAACCGCCTTGGCTTAAAGACGACGAGAATAATATAGCGCATTGCTCAGGATTGAAAATATAATAAAATTGCCTGGCACTAGGTACTTAGGTCTTGTCATTTGCAGATCAAAACTAGCTATAGCCTCTAGTACTAGCTACTCAGGCTGCTGGCAAATCTAACTTCTCTAAAAACTCATACTTTAACATGATTCACAAGTTCTCAAGTCGTAAAATCGATATTACCACAGTATCATGCCAAACATAACTTGCACTAGCTGACCATTGGAATTCACATAAATTAATACATCTCATTGCATCACTACATTTATAAGATCATGGGAATTACCTAGTAATTCCCATATTTTTTTTTATTCAGCATAACAGTTGACTCTCAGTTTCTAATTTAGCTTTTTGGGAATCCCATTCATCTCTGTTTCACCAACAAGGTGCATTCATAACACAGCACTAGGGGAATCCCACTTCTTCTTGCACATCTATCTAGTAAATAACACCTTTCTAATCTCAAATATCACAAGGCGATTTCCATGAGAAATCTTTTCTCAATAAAATTGAAAATCAGATTAGTATTTTAATCGAAAAATATAACAACTGCGGAACACGAAAATCGAGTTTGGTGCAACTTACTGGTTGAGTGAAACCGGTGAAAGATTAGTTAAACAATAGTTATTCACATTTGAAAACAGATAGAAATTCTTAAAAAGGGATTAACGTTCATAAAGAAACTCTAAAAAGATCGGAAGGAAACAGTTACGAATGGTGGAAGTGGTGATCAGATAAAGTGAAGGAACGTTCGACATTACTCTGTTTGTTAGAAGAGAACCAGGAGCGGTACAGAAACCTGGAGGAGAGAGTTGTATGGTCTTGAAATATCATGAAGCGCAAATTCCTACCAAAACTTGATTACCTGGCTCAAATTCAATTTTATATTTATATACTTCAACAATTAATAAACGCACAAAGATAGTGCGATATTTGGTTAAACCATTTCTTTGGATTTGGGTTGTGTTTATTTGGTTGCAGTTACATTCCTTCTGCCATGATTTTAATTATATTGACCAATTTTGGAATAAATTTCAAAGGTGAAAATATTGTTATTGTTATATTCATGAAAGAAGATCATTTATCATTTAACTGATTATGTGACATTATTAAAACTTGGTCGATAAAACAGGACTTCCTTTGTTTACTTAATCCGTGTTTGTTTTTTTACGATGCAATCTTTTGTGGACCTGGCCTAACTGCGCGAATAAACCATTCATAAAAAGTGGCACAAATCGATTTAGGTGTATCGCAAGTAAATCGATTTATAGCTCTGGATTCACAAAAGCAAATAAATAAGATGAAACAAACCCCAGTGGAAAAGCCTGGTCTTTAAATATTAGTGCCAGTAAAATGACTTATTTTAAAAATTCATAGTTACTATTTTTTTCTGTTGTACCACCTTTTTTACCATTCTGTATGGAGAGCGGGCTGTATGGGGACAATCATTAGAAATACGTCCCTAATAAACCTGAAACGGTTTTTTGGCCTAAATGTTTCAACACAAAGGGTGCAGATATAGAAACTATACCCGTATTAATTCCGGTGTGCTTTGGTGTTTGTAAGAGATTATTGAGTTAACAGAGTAAAGACTCTTTTACGGAATAAGGTGCAATACTTGTACTCCCTTTGAGCCTATTATAGACGATTTCACGCTAGGGATCATTTCCAGTAGTCTTACATTGAAGGATGAACCTGTAATCCTTAGGACAGGAAACAAGTTATACATTCTTTCAACTGCCTATGAAATGCGGTAAGAACCACTGTGCCAGCTTGTAATAGTAAGTTGGAGGACCATAAATATTTTGTTGGTGGTTTGTAACATTGTACGCAAACACTTCCGTTTTAAAGAGAACATGCATTTCCAGAGAGAAGGGTCCTCAATTTTTTTTTTTTGAACTCAGGGGTTTTTGCATATTTGGAATGCTTACCAAGTATTAGATCACCCATGAAGTGAAATACAATCTAAGTGGCTGATAGGATTGTGCGCTTGGCCAGCTGCCGACATGCACCCTAGATGAAGCGAAAAGATGTGACTATTTCCTGACGGCAGCGTAAAATAATAGGCAAACAAGTGCTGTGATCTTGATGAAAATGGACGATTATAAAGCCAATATATTATTATTATATATTAATAAGCCGAGTACGCCGTCTTTATGTAATAGCATGAAGACGGATTAGGATACCAGGCATTCAAAACCAAGGTTTGTGGCTTTTTATTCGTTGCTGGTTTGTACATAATACCATTGATTGAAACGTTTGGTAGGTGGTCTAAAAACGATCAAGTGCAATTTGAGAGAAGAATTTGTTTCCTCCAAAAATTCTTCCTGATGCTCACTTTAAAGAATGGTATCTTTGCTAAATTGAGAGTGAGTGTTAACTCGTACGTAAACAAGATCGATAAAAAACTTCATTGAAACACACCGCCCTCTCTAGTTCGCGTAACCAACAGGCACAACGTGCATGTGTGAGTGGGGGAATGGTTATAAATTTATTCTGTGTTTTGGCATGGGCAGCCTTGAGTCATGTGAGCCAGAAAATACATTGCAATTGTATATGCCGTGGTATACATCAAAACGTTCAATCGTTGCATTTTAATCGATTTCCACTGTTTCTGTAGGCCACCAGAGTCAAAGGTCCGTAATTGATTATTCTGATGGAATGGTACAATGGTAGATTTTTAGTAGATTTTCAAATAATTGAGACTCCTTGAATATTTGAACGAGCTGATATTGATATCGGGTTCAATTCCAGGGACGGCAGAGATCTAGGCTATACAGAATCGGCTAACTGGAAATGGCAGGCACTTCAATTATACAATGGTCTGTTAATGATACCTTGTTGGCCGGATGTCAAAAAACTCCGTTTTCGCAAACTCTTATCTAACTTGGCCCATTTTTGAGGACAAATCAAACTTAGGTGTGTTATATGTTGCATCGATATAAGAATGCATCTTTCCAATACTGTGATAAGGAATGTATTCTGCAGGTCCAAAGGTTATAAGTATGGGCAACTCAAGTTTGAAATGAATAAATGCTGTGCGTTCATTCAATTGAAACCCTATCTATCTTAGTTGTGAAAATAATGTAATTAATAGGTCAAAATTTATTTACTAGGCTACATTACTCTACATTATTTAGAGTATCAACAATTTTTAATGTGGCCATATTAAAATGATTCTCTCTCCGGTGATGGACCAGACATAAATTTTTTAATGCGGTTCACTTTATTTTGATACTGACTCTCATGGGAATGCTGCACGGTAATACTATAGAAATGCGACTTGTTGGTAGCCCCGACTACCAAAGCAATTGTTGAAGTTTCTAAGGTTACAGTATGGGGAAAATTTGTGCGACTAAATGGAAAACATAATCATGCTGAATTAAGTGGTGTCGACACTTCGGCTACACTGGAGCAGTGTTTGCTTCAAGCCGGTTTTAGAAGGACAAACATAGAATCAAACAAAAGCAGTTGTACTTGAAGTACTCACAACTCCGCGTGCCTGGATTGAATTTGTGCACAAAGATGAGATCACCGGAGTTGCGATGTAGAAGGAAGCTGTCGGGGCATTTGTGGTAAGCAAGGGTAAATAAACGGCAACTGTTATGCAGTTAAGTAAAAAATGACATCGCTAATGAAACGGAAGAAATTATCCCAGAAATCCAGAATTACAATGACAAGAGAAAATAAAACAAACGAAAACGTCCTTATTAGGACATCTCCTTTTTTACACTAAAAGTGGATTTACACTTATTTTAAAGTGCTTCATAAAGTCAGACCCAATAGTGACTTTTTATCCGACGCGGTTTCTTATAAACGGGCGCAGACGAAGACGCGCGGTA
The DNA here is from genome assembly GCA_023653785.1 of Ophioderma brevispina. Taxonomy (NCBI): domain Eukaryota; kingdom Metazoa; phylum Echinodermata; class Ophiuroidea; order Amphilepidida; family Ophiodermatidae; genus Ophioderma; species Ophioderma brevispina. The sequence continues at coordinate 20,781 of JAMKCH010074062.1, read as the reverse complement.
ATGGGTTGCATCAAGTTTAAAAAAAAAATACAATACTAGATTCGTCACCTTAAAGTGACACTGGCACATTTTCAGAAAATATGAAATTTCTTCAAGGAGTCTAAGTTAAACGTAATTTTAACTTTGCCACAATGCGTTAAAATTTAAACTAGGTACAGGGCTAGTGTTTTAGTGTGTGTTTTCGTCAAGTGCACGGCTCATTGCACTGTCCAGTTGACAATCGCCCAGTTCGTGAAGCACCTTAAGCGCTACGGAAAGCCATGATACACTTTGTGCGCTCAACTATTAAAACACAATAGGGCCTTTTATACACTCGAGTTAGGGTCTTTAAATAATAACGATGTTATTTGTTTATAAAGTGTCCGTTTAAGTAAGCAAATGGTTAAAATATTTAAACGCGTTTAGCTTAAACGAAATTTTAAATTACGGCGATTTTAAGCTAAAATTACGTTTAACTAAACAATTTTCTGATGGAATACGGGCCTATAGCTTTTATAACCATGCAAAATATCAATTTTGAAAAATCTTTAGGGTGACTATTTTTCAAATGTGGCAGTGTCTCTTAAAAGTGTACAAAGTGGTACAGAATACTTACACACGTATAAAAAAGTATGAACATTGTTATGACTTCTCGGGACGCTAAGGTCAGCAATACCGTTTTCAACACAAATAAATGAGCCTTGTTCACAAGTTGTAATCTGAATTTTATATAATATACCCAGTTTTAAATGATCTTTTGATTGTGTTTAGAGTTCAAGAATTTGGTATGTCCAAACACGTTACTAAATCAAAATAACACAATCAATCACACATTATGTTATACTTATTGTCTCACAAGAATGTCCAGTAATGTCCACTGAGCGTTGGCAGTTCAACGATGATATGTCCTCACAGCGAAGACTCAAAAATGACAGCTTGCAAAGTCACGCTTATAAATCCGCAGGTAATATCCATTGGAATCTTCTCAGTGCTGAAGATAACTTTTGTCCAGCAGTTCAAGACGCAAGGATTAGAATAAGTCTCTCAACGACACTAATATTCCACGTATATCAGTCCAAGATAATCACCACGATTTTATCTGTCCACAATTTGGAATCCTTTTTGATTCCCAGCACTTTCCGTCGGCTTCAAAGACACAGTAGAAAATTATGGCACACTGCTCACGTGGAATTAAATATAATAAATCCTGTCACCAAGTAAGATCTGGCTCTTCATTGCAGATTAAAACTACTAGAACTTCTAGCTAGTTGTTACTAGTGGATGCTGGCGAATGCTCTTCTGGCAGTTCTTAATATAGACACAATATTTCATAACTAGTATTTCCTAATACCTAAAATAGGTAATTACAACATTATCATGCATAAACATAACCTTGCTCTAGCTGCGGACCAATGAAATCCACATAAATTACATCACCTTATCACTCACTTTCATATACAACTTTGTGGGGGAATTAACCTATCCCTCAACATGTTTTGATCTTAAAGCCTAAACAAGTTTGACCTCAGTTATAAGTTTACATCTTGGGGTTCCCCATCCCCTATTGTGCACTTAGCAAAAACAAACTAGGGGTATTCTCCTTTTCTCTCTCATGTCTCTGTTATAGTAAACAAAGGACTTTTTTCCGTGAGTATCTTTTCTCAAATAAAAATTGAGAAAATAATATTTTTACAAGTTTTAAATCAGAAAAATGGGGGCCATCTAACAACCATGAATAGCATACCCCGGTGAGGCACCGTTAAGTTTTCGAAGAATAAAACTGAAAGCTGCGAGCAATAACTCGTTTTGAAAATAGAGGTTAATAATTACCTATCCTCTGGGGTGTTGTACGTATCAGATACTTCATGGCCCTTTAATATTGGATGTACGCTGGATAATCTAATTGTTCATAGTGAAGCAGCTATCCTAATGATCGTAATGTGTCTGACCTAAATCATTAAAATGGGTTTGTTTGTTTGTGTTGTTTGTCTCTTGTTTCCTTTGTTTTCTTGTGTTTGTTATTGTTTTTGGGGCGTTTTGCGTTCTGTCTGTTTTTTTGTTGTTCAGTTTTTTTTTCTATTTAAACAAAACTAGGGGGTGAACAACTGTTGTTGTGCGGATTGGCGTTTAGTACAAGATGCTACAGACAACAAACATTTGTACGAGTCGATGTGCCTTGCCAATTCATCCTGGTTGGAAAACGCTGTGTTTTAATATAGTATGAAGCCCATACATTCAGATAATAGTTTTCATGATGAAGTGAAACACGTATGCCAAACTAACGGTGATGCTGATGGTATACCCACCGTTCAGGAACAGATATAGCGATTTCTCTTACCGTATACGGTTTGCATCACGAAGGCAACTGCTCTAATACGACTTGTGCTCAAGTTCCACTCTGCGAGAAAGTCTTTAATATCTAACAAACATACCTCAAATTATCGATTGCTGTGTACGCTTGTCACTTGTAGTGGCGAACCAGTGGGGGGCCACAAAAAAAAATCGGGAAGGGGAGCCCCAAACTGGTAATATAAAAAAGGGAAAAGGGAAAAAGAGAAAGAAAAAAGAGGTAAAGAGAAGAATGAAATGGAAAAAGAAGAGGGAAGAAGAGAACAAGAAGAGGGAAGAGAGGTTCCCTCCCCCCCCCCTCGTCGAATTTTGACGACTGGAAATATGGGTCTACCCTGTGAGCGCATCGGCCGGAAAATTGCGCCCTGTGAAAAAATCGGGAAACTTCTTGAGTCCTTGCCCCCCCCCTCCGAGCCTCAATTTGGGTTACGCACCTTCTTGTCAGAATGCGAATAATTTTACCGCCCGATGCCTCTATTTGGCCTTTGACGTGATTTATAACATTTCCTCCCTCAAAGTTGATTTTCCATATTTCAGGTCAACCCCAGTCAGACACCTTAACAGTAATGCATATATCGAAACAGACGATGACAGCCACCCAACTTCACCCAAAATATCCAAAATAATTCAGCAATACGTAGTGCAAACAAACCATTTGGGTGCTTTGATGTTTGTCGTAACATGACCCACAATATACCTCGTCTTCGTTCACGGTTTTGGTATAAGGGGATGTTTTCTTAACAACATATAAAATTCAGAGTTTTTCGTCAAGATTTCGCTTTAAATTAATTACGGGTTAAACCAATAGCGACGTCTAAAATTGGATTTCTGGCCGCCCTCCCCCTGTTCAGAAATTTCCTATTAAGAACGCCCTCAATTTTCAAAGAAATTGTGGGTGTTTGCATTATAGTCTGATTGTTTTTTTTATTCCTGTCAGTAAACGCATATTGATTTGGAGGGGGGTGTGTTGAGATCAAAACTAAAAAGCCGTATTAACAGCTGAAATGCTCAACTTTGTTCAACAGAATAAAAAGCTTGAACCCATTTACACTTTTGTGTATCGAATGTGTAAATGCTTCATATAAGATCCATTTGAATAGATTGTCGTAAAATCTGAGATTCCTTTGTTTGGAGTTAATTGAGGCCGGGTGAAGAAGAGGATTAGGCTACGTATATAGTGTAGTTTATTATGAGTGACCAAAACCTAATGATTGGACCAAGCTGTCAAATATTATTTCTGAAACAAGACGAATAAATTTAAACGTATTAGATTTTTCTAGTATTCCTTTATTAGTGACATAAAAGAACTTTGGTGAGTAATAATTACTTATTCGTATCATTTTCTTTTGTTGAATGTTTAAGAGTTTGTTCAAGTCTGGTGTTTGTAATTTATTCAATGCAGTTGCCTTGTAATATTTTCTTCGTGAGAAAAGGGCCGTGTTTTGTTTAAATTATGGCCTCAATCTGATCCGGTGTAGAAGTAATTATAGTCCGGCGTACTCATAGTCCGGCTACAACGGTAAAGAATAGAGCACTCAATTCAGTTGACTCTTCACGCAACATTAGTTTTACGCTTTATTCCGTTATCGTCTATGGAGCGCCGGACTGTGGCTCCCGCCGGATTATATCTACTTTCACACCGGTATCGTGACATCAAATTTCTATAGTAGGGTTCAAAATTAAAGTCCCATTGTAGAAGTTTGGGGAAGAAGGTTTGAAGGTTTTTTCTTGTACTTTCAAGGGTGCTGAACAAGATATTTGGGTCCAACCTCTGGGAAATGTGGGTAACTCTCGCAAGAGGGCGTTTTCAAAATGGCCGCCAAAATTCCAGAAAATTGTATAGTAAAGCTAATGAAATCAATATTGGGGTATTTCTTAATGCTAATTATTGTGTAATGCTATTCCAATAATTAGAATTTACGATAAGTACCCGTAGAGGACGCCTTTTCAAAATGGCTGCCAAATTTCTGTATAATAGCATTTTCGGGACCATTATCAATTAATTATTTTTGAATACAAGTATAAATCAAAGTGAAGATATTTGAAGGTATTTGTTTATATTTTGAAAGATGCTGAACAAGATTATTTTGGTCCAACCTCTGGGAAATGTGGGGAACTCTCGCTAGAGGGCGTTTTCAACATGGCCGCTAAAATTCCAGAAACTTCTAGAGAAACAGATATATTGGAAAAGAATCTAAATGAAATCAATTGTGAGTATTATGAATGTTCTGCTATTATTATAATAAGATTAAATAATAAGGATTTCTGATAGGTACCTGAGGGGGCGCTTTTTCAATGGCGCTAAAATTCAAGGAAATTTACTATTAAAGCTAAAAACAGCTATCTAAGAGTCCCTAATGAAATCAAATTTGTCGCGTTTCTCAATGATAGTTATTGTTATTATGTATTCCAAAAATTAGAACCTTATGATAAGTACTGTGGAGGGCGCTTTTCAAACTGGCTGCCAAAATTAGGTAAGCCATTTTTGGTGACCGTTATCAATTAATTACGATGGAATACAAGTATAGGTAAAGGTAAAGGTAAAGGGGACGGACCTGTATACCGGAACGGACGTGCCCATCTCTCTTTCGAGCGATTGGGCCAGACTACACAATATAATGTTGCTGTAGGGGGGGCTCGCTACACCTTCCTCTACAGCGGTATGTTACCTTCCCGAAATTGAAATGCCGGTGTGAAAGCAGATATATGTCCGCGTGGGCCTATAGTCGGGGCTCCATAGACGATAAAGGAATAAAGCGTGAAACTAATGTGCGTAAAGAGTCAACTGAATCGATTGCCCTGTTGTTCCCATTTTCCCGAGACTATGAGTATACGCCGGACAATGGTTACTTCTTACACCGGTCTACAAGGATAAATTAATGGAAGATTTTTGAAGGTATTTTCAAGAATGGCGAAACAACCTCTGGGAAATTGGGGAACTCTCGCTAGAGGGCGTTTTCAAAATGGCCGCAAATTCCAGAAATTGCATATTAATGCTAAAAACAGTCATCTAAAAGTCCAAATGAAATCTAATTTCGGTGTTTCGTAATGATAGTTATTGTAGTATGCTATTTCAAATATTAGGGGGGGGGGCAGGACATGCCAACCTAACAGCAACAGCAAATTCAAAACGGCATCAACTTCCGGGTGCTAGTCTGTTTCAAATACTTAACGGTAGGAGGGCGCTCTTACGCATATCGAACGGTTACAAACAGACTTGACTAAAGACTAGGCCTGGTCACGAGTATTTAAATCTAAATGACCGTTATTGGAAATTACATTATTTTGCATCGGGGTTAATCCACTAACCCCGACGGATTTTGAAGTCAATAATTTTCTTAATTTATCATGATGTTACTAAGATCTTTTGAACAAAGGTTTAAGAGATGATTTTAATGTCACTGGGACCTAGACTGCCATAGTAAATGCACGTTGCAGTTTCCCAAATTACCATTTGGAAATCCCCAATGCCCAAATCGAGCTGATCGTGTCCTACCCCCCCCCTGGAATTTATGATAAGTACCCCTAGAGGGCGCTTTTTTGCGAAATGCCTGCCAGAATTCCATATAATAGCGTTTTGGGGGCTGTTTTCAATTAAATTTCAATCAAATTCAAATATAAACCAAAGCGATGAAAAATGGGAAATGTGGATAACTCTAAAAAAATGGCCGCCAAATTTCCAGAAATGACATATTAAAGCTAAAAACAGCTATCTAAGAGTAAACAAATGATATCAATTAATTATTATCAAATACAAGCATAAATCAAAGTGCAGATTTTTGAAAGTATTTGTTTATATTTTCAATTCAGATTCCCCTTTGTTTATTTGGAACTGCAGAGTCTTTGTAGCTCTTTGTTACTGTCCACGCAGTTGAATAGATGTCAGGCGTTATAGACCGGTTATCCATACCATACAGTTTTGAGTAGACGTTTCACATATAAGTCTCAAGTACGCAAATGAGGTATTGCCTTTGATTCTGTCATGCACTGTATGATGTTGTGCATCAGTAGCGTAGGACGGAATCAATGGCAACCCCTTTGTATACTTGGGACTTCAATATGAAATGCTACCCAGTTTGGATTGAGCTGGCCTCGTTCGCGATAAAAATAAACTTCTACTTCTAAAGGTTCTACTGTGAGTTCAATAATTTTGACTGTATATTTCATCATTTATTGAAAAAAAAAAACTAATGTGAACAAAACTCACGGTGGACATGTTGCTTGGTAAGCTGTGACCTAACATTTTTGTGCAGAACCAAGATCCATAACTTACTTCGGGACCTCTTTTCTATTCAATTTACCACCAGATATTTAGACAAATACAAAAGAAGGGGGTCAAGCGACCTATGCTAACAACACGGTAAATTGAAAAAATGGGGTTACGCTACAAGTTACTGTAAGTTAAATTTTGTTTCTGCACAAAGATGTTAGGTCACAGTCTGCCAAACAACTTTCTTTCATGATTTTTTGTTCACGTTTGCTTCCTTTTCGGAAAAATTATGAAATATATGGTCAAAGTTAATTGAACGCACAGTAGAAGCCATAGTCCACTCAATCTACGGTATGACCTGGACAAAATTGCTACAGAAAGTTTTCTTGCTGTAACTTGTTGTACAAACCATCCCGAACAACATATCAAAAAGGTAGAAAAAAGGAAGCATGGCAAGACATGCTAATTTGCACAAAACCTATGTGCCATTTTTGCCTATATTTTGATTATTATACAATATATTAAAAGGGGACGACCCAATTTAAGTAAATGAAGTTTTCATCTTGATAGAATGGTCTTCACCCCTTAACCCCATCTGTAGAGTTTTGCTCTGATATTTTAACCGGTTTTCACATGAGAGAGCTAAAAACATGATTTTTTAGCCCTATATGTGTAAAATTAATATCGGTCGACCAAAATGGAGTACATTTTCACTCATAACTTCCAAACCAAATCCGTTAGCCCTAAGATTTCACAGGGTAAATAAGAAAAATAGTAGCTTTCTTCAAATACCAAAATGTTGACCACTTCCGGTAAAATCTTGGAGTATGGGGACGATGCTATTAGCGATCAGGCCACGGCCCTTAACTCTTGAGTCCTTCTTGCTGTCCAACATAGGACCCGAGGTGCTTGAGGTCTAAACTTTCTGAGTTGGGTACCGTGTGTAGTTCATATAGGTTGATGATTCTCTTCCTCATTGACGGTCAAGTATTCCATTCCGACTCTTTGGCATTTAGATGTAGGCTGACTTTATCTGCAGCATTCTCAAATGATGCTTTGTAGTAGATCTTGTGCAGCACATATCACATCCCCTGTTACAGCTGCGTAGTCAAGGTCTGTGAGATGCTGACTTTGGTGACGTCCAGAATGCTTAACCGCCTTTTAATGCTGCTGTCCTACCTATTACCCAGGATATTACCAAATGACCCCATTTTTAAAATGTTCACATACTCAATGACCCCCATTTTCTTCTTTCCTGCTATCCACTTTTATCACAAGTTTGCATAAAATTATCCACTTTTTGTGTCGCCTGCCCTAAGGCAGGAAGACACATAGGGATCACTTTGTCCACTGTTGATGTCTGTTGTTGATGTCTGTCGTTGTTTTTTTTTTTTTTTTTTTTGTTGCTTTAAAACAGAGCGGGCATATCTTTGCGTAGCTCATGAAAATTGTTTGAGTAGGAGGGCTGATTAAAAACTATGCATCGCGACTCAATGCAGTCAGTAACCCACTGGAAGCCGCGCCTTAACCGCCTTTTTATGCTGCTGTCCTACCTATTACCCAGGATATTACCAAATGACCCCATTTTTAAAATGTTCACATACTCAATGACCCCCATTTTCTTCTTTCCTGCTATCCACTTTTATCACAAGTTTGCATAAAATTATCCACTTTTTGTGTCGCCTGCCCTAAGGCAGGAAGACACATAGGGATCACTTTGTCCACTGTTGATGTCTGTTGTTGATGTCTGTCGTTGCATGTTGTTGATGTCTGTTGTGAAAAAAGGTTAACATTTGCTTGTAATATCCACATACTTCAATGGATATAAACCAAAATTGGGTCACAAGTGCAGCATGGCATCCCCCATTTGTTGATGAGGTCAAAGGTCACATGCCAAGGTCAAAGGTCATGTTAGGCCTATCATTCACTAACCGCAACGGCAGGTGACACAAGCGGTCCGAGGACCGATGTATTTTTTAAAGAATTTGAACACCCAAATTCAACATTTTCGCAGCCTACTTGCACATTTTTAACAATTGTATAATTTCATGGCAGCAATTTTATAATTTCATGGCAAACTCTGGAAAAGAGGTACTTCCTGTTTTAACATTATTGGCCCCCTTCTTAAAGTTTCATACTGGATGACCCCATTTTTATTCAGCTTGTATACCGAATGATTCCGTATTTTTGGGTACATTTTATCTGAAAGGACCCGGGAAAGGACCCTATTTTTCACCTGGCCGAGGCACATATACCCATCACTTCGCATAGGGAGTGCCCCCCGGCACCGGCACCAGTTGACTCAATGTGTTTGAATAAATACTCTCCGATAATAATTTGCTAAATAAAGATCTCCCATAACGATTGCGGTCTGACAAAGCATCTAGAATGCAAAAGTGATTTTGGCGGGAAAATTACGGCCATCTTAAAAAATGACCATCACTTTCCACTTTTAATATACCAATAATGCAAGTGCTACATACCTTGCAGGCATAGGCATGCAAAACATGTTCAAATACTAACAGAAAAATGGAAAATCTCCCTAAACATGCATTTATGAGCTATATACCTTTGTCGAAATATGGGCATATACGTCCATGTAAGATAAATGCAAATTAGCATGTCTTGCCAGGCTTCCCTTTTTCTACCTTTTTGATATGTTGTTTGGGAGATCTTTATGAAATACGTCTTAGAGATTACGCTCTCTCTTCCTCCAACCAGCAAGGGTTCCATGTAACCCCTTCGAAATTCTACAGATATTTTTTTTTTAAATTTTTGGCCTTAAGATTAAGGTGTTTTTTTAGTGTAAGGCCATAAATGAAAAATAACTTGTTTCATGTAGAAGTTTAAAGGGAGTACATATGGAAACCTTTCCCTCGGTGGCGTAACCAGCTTTTTTTCAGGGGGGAGCAAAGCGGGCACATACACATGTGGTCCAGTGGATACAACGACCACCTCATGAACCAAAGGTCCTGGGTTTGAGTCCCGCTGAGGCCAATGTGTTGTGCTCTTGGGCAAGGCACTTTACCTCGCTTGCCTCTCTCCACCCAGGTGCTAAAGGGGGAGCTGTTAAGAATATTGTCCATTGAGCGCCTCTGACATATTCTAGTGGCAGAGGAATAAATGTAAAGCGCTTTGATACATTGTGAAAAAGCGCTATATAAATGTCGACATTTATTTATTTTTGACATTTATTTATACATTTTCAGGGGGAAAGCAAATATTATAATTTGCTAGTAGTATAGACCAATGTTGCGTTCATTGTAATTTGGCACATGTGCAAATAAAATCACTAATTTTTCGGGGGGGGGGCAAGATTCTCCTCGGTATACGCAACTGTTTTCCGTCCAATCTCTTTAGGGCCCTTTAATCTCCGTGGCCCATTTCACCATTTCTGCAGAAACTAAGAAACTAGTGTTAGGCTTTAATGAATACCACTGTGGGCTGAATGTGCCATTGTATCAAATACGGCCAGAAGTGGGTCCAAAATTTTAAGAGAAAACACAACAAGTCAATGGTCCACACTATGCTTTAGTCTTCTGGGCCCCTTCATGGCCTTTCTTTTTCGCCAAACTCTCGTTTTTCTCTAGAGCTTTCGGGGGCCCCAATTCCTCATTATTCTAGAAAAACAAGTGCTAGACAGTAATGAGTAACATGCCGGCCTGAATATGCCAATGGGTCAAATAGGCTCAAAAGGGATCCAAAATTTCAAGTACAGAATAATAGCCACCACTGCGGGATCTATAAGAATGGTCACTGAATCCAACGCCATTATGATTTGGTATAGGGGCCCTGGTAATTGGCTCATAGTAATTTTTAAATGCAGTCCTGCCTACATTGACATTAAAATAGGACCTCTCGCATATCGGTATCAAATGCAGACTTTCTTAGAAGGCATTCTAGAAGGGGCCCCTGAATTAATAAATATTAATTGAAATTATTGAAATTTGCAATGTTTTTTGTTCTCTCTTCCCTCTCTCTTTTTTGTCCAATCTCTTGGGGCCCCTAACCTGTCGGGGAACGTGGACTTTGTCCACTCTGTCCCTATGGTAGCTACGCGCCTGCTCCCAAAATCAGCAATAAAAAATATATGTGTTATTCGGACTACCAATTAGGGGCAAAACATTGTTTTCAAAGCGAAGATTGGGCAAAAAAGACGGAAAATTCAAATGAGCCTTGCGCTCACATCAAACTTTTTGAAAACTTATTTTATGTTGATATCTACTAGAAGATCTACATTATATCTATTTAACACATAACCTGCAGTTTTAGGGATCATGTATTATTTACGGGTGTTGCAAAATGTCATTTCCCCATAGAGTTTGTACAGAAACGGTTTAGCAACGTCCACGGTGAAAATGTTTGTTTTCAGCACATAAAGGGTTGATTATTTTTAATGTCAATAATAATTGTTTAATTACATGTATGTGTGAACATATATCAGCCAAAAATATCTTTGGGTCTTTCATTTTTAAAAATAATCTTAGATGACATCCGTTAGTGCCCATGGGGGAGGAGGTCCATGGGACCCTCACTAATTAACTCATTAACGGGTTTGGCCGGTTTTAAGTATTAAAAAAGTCCGTATTTTCAGCAAAGATGTTTAGCGTGATTTTTAGACGAAGCGAACGTTTTTTGTGAGATAAATATATCGCTTAAGTAAACGCAATTCCAGAAAGGAGTTTAAAGTTAAACGCAATTTTAACTCCGCCAAAATGCATCGAAATTTAATCTATAAGTACGGGGCTATTTTAAGACGTTTTTTAGTGTGTGTTTTCGTCGAGTGCACGGCTCATTGCACTGTCCAAATTGACAACAGCAATGTTGCATAATATTGGCTAGTTGGTGTAGCACCTTAAACGCTACTGAAAGTCATGATACACTTTGTGCGCTCAACCATTAAACATATAGGTCCTTTTGATTACACTCAAATTAGGGTCTTTAACTTATATGATGATGTTAATCGTGTTTTAGTAAGCAAATGGTTTTTAAATATTAAACAGCGTTTTGCTTGAACCGCAATTTTAAATACGCAGATTTTATGCAAAAGTTCGTTTAGCTAAACAAGTATCTGGATACGGGTTCCATAAATTTCAAATAGTATACGAGACAGGCCAGCCAAAATTAATGAAAAATCTATACATCCATGTGAGGCCAAGTATACCTATTTATAGGGTATTGGCCATGCCACATGCCCTTCTGCGCTGCGATTCGTAATCCTTATCCGGGAAAGAGAGCAAAACCAAGCGTAAATTCATTAATAAAATATTTAAATACGAGAGTGATGACAAACTCCAAACGTGATATAAAAACACGGATCGCAGAAAATATTGGAAGTGGAAGTTAACAGACTAGGATGATCCTTAACCTTTTAAGCCGATGGACATTGTTTGATCACACACAACACCAAGGTTTCTAATGACACTAAAAGGAATGAGTCAAATCCACCAGTGCTTCCGACCCTGCTGGTAATGTCTTTGTCTTTTATTTGTTCCTTTTAATTAATAATCAGTTTGAGTTAGTTACAGCTCGGTCTATCACTGATTTCATCAATACAAAGAAATTACCTGTCAAAATGTTTGGCATCACCATCAATCTTGGGATCCAATGTTAAATAGAGCTGCTCGTCATCTGCATACATGTGGTAATTACCATTGTGCATCCTGATGATTGATGCGATACAATATGTATGCATTATGAAAAAGAGAGGCCCGACGACGGAACCATGAGGAAGACCAAAAGGAAGATGATTTTTATTGCGCGCATGGAAATAACGGTTCTGCAGGGAAGACCGACTCCACCGTAAAGCAGTAGCTTGAATTTGAAAATTATCACGTAATGATCAACTGTATCAAAAGGTGTAGAAGATCTAGCAGCACATTAGCAACTGACTTACTGTTGTGAATTGCATTGACGATATCGGTCTTGACACGTAGAAGTGCTGCAGCTGCTGTTGAACTGCTGTGTGGTTTTTATAACATGACACAGTGGTTCTTAAATATGCTCTGGCCAGAAATGGATATAACATCTGGCCGGTTCACTGAATTCCTTTTCTGTCCAACAGTGGGCAGACCAATAGATGTTCCATTGTCTGTGGTGCTGTTCCATGACCACAGGCAGTGTTCTGATCTGCTTCTTGGTAGCGCCACTTCTGCAAGAAAACCTTAGATCGGCTGATTCCGGTTATCAATTCTTGATTCTCGGGTTCAATATCAACATATTTTACTTGGTTGCTAGCAAGTCTTTCTTTCCACAAGGCGACTCTCTTAAACTCCTTAGAAATTGATTCAAGTAGTTAGCTCTCCTTGGATGTAAGACCGTTAGCAGCAGATGTCTGTCCGGACAAGGGGCGCTTCACATTAGATACTTTCATTAGATACTTTCTTGCATGCTCATTACACTACGATGGATGCCTGGTGGAGCAATTCCAGCTAGGATGTATAAGTTGTTATATTGCCTTCTTTTTTGATCAAAAATATTATTTTATATCTTAATTTTATTTGAGAAAAGATTTCTCACGGAAAAGTACTTTGTTTATGTTAAAAATTGGTGCAGCTATTGCAAGGTGATGTGTTTATGCATGATGCTGTGGCAATATCTATTTTAAGACTTGGGAAATTTGTGAAGTCAGAATATAATGGAGATTTGAGGAAAGTCTCGGGGCCAGCAGCAGTTATAATCTAGAGCTATAACAGTATAGTTATAGCTAGTTTTAATCTACAATAATGGTAGATTTGTGTTATACATAGTGCCAGGATTTATTATATTTTCAATTCAACGTGAGCAGTGTGCTATAATTATTCTACTGCCGTCTTTGAAGCCGAAAGTGCTGGGAATCAAAATAGGATTCTAAATTGTGGACAGATAAAAATCGTGGTGATTATCTTGGACTGATATACTGTGGAATATTAGTGTCGTCGAGGGACTTATTTAACCTTGTCGTCTTGAACTGCTGGAAAAAAGTTATCTTCAGGACTGAGAAGATTCCCATGTAATATTACCTGACGATTTTTAAGTGTGACTTTGCATATACTCTCATTTTGGAGTCTTCGCTGTGAGGACATATCAACGTTGAACTGCAACGCTACTTTTAGTTGGAGACATAAATGAACTCTGAGTAAGATTAGAATTGTTAAAGTTAATTTTTGAATTGTATAGATAATTGTGCTTTGGACATACCAAATTCTTGATCCAATCTGATTCAAATTATTAAATCTGTTTTGTTATATAAAGTTCAGATCACTTGTGCACAAAGCTCATTTATTTGTGTTTGAAAGGTATTTCTGACCTTAGACGTCCACGAGACGTCATAACAAAGTTCTCCGTTAGAGTTGGGCAAAGACATTCTGGGATAAGCCCGGCAGGAGGTATTTAACGCTGGTTCAAGCTTTCTTAGCATATGTCGTTCTTTCCCATACAGGGTAGGCATACTCTGCACATGAGTAGCACAAGGCGATCTCTTTTGACTTTTTTACCACTTTTACCCCATAACTCCAAAACCATTGGTCATAAATGGTACAAACTATACATTTTTGGAAACCTTATGACTAGATGGACAATGTGGCATACATTTCAACATGATTGGAGCATTTTAAAAGTTTGACGCCTGTGTAAACTTAAATTGTCCCCTATTGAAAAAGTGACACCACAATTTGAGAGTACTACCTACCTAGCGTTGATATATAGGGGCCATACTAACTACCAAAGGTGTGAAACCTTTTCTGTAGTGAGGGGTAAACGATGATGTTTGACCTGGGTCCTAGCTCCTCCACTATTGGGTAAGCTTTACTCATATTTGAGTTGAGATATTACTTTATATATCTCTAACCTCCTTTTCGGAAAAAAACAATGACTACCAACCTGACGATCACCGCCAAAAAAAATACAGTTCGTTATTTTTCTTCTTAGATCTATTGCACTTTCCCCCTAAAACAAGGCAGGGGTCCCCTCTCCATGACTTTTGAAAAGTGCTATTTGATGCAGTTAAGTAGCATTAGCGATATATAGAAAATCCTCGTTTTACTACTTAATTTTATACAACCCGGGAGACCTTATACTATTTTGGACATCTTTTATTCGAGTCCACTTCTCAAAATATTGGACTGCCCATCGAATAGGACACGATATTAGATAGGTAAGACAAGAATTGCAATCCTTATTCTCTAAGTATAGATATCAGCAAGAAAAGCAATATTTTATTTTTTTCAGATTTTCAATACACCGGAATAAATTTACGCCATATATTACACTTTGAAAGCTGTGAAGGCCGATGTAACCATCAGGATTATACCAAGTGTCGGTGTGATATCGAATGTATAAAATATGGGGATTGCTGTATCGATTATAATGACACGTGTGCATACAATGCAAGCATACAAAAAGACACTCTTTCTGAAGGTGCAATAGAGCTTGAATTTCATCAGTGCTCTTTCGTCAGTTGGTTTATGAGCCAGAGTATTTTCTTAATTAGCCGATGTCCATCATCGTGGAAGAATGACTTCATTGCGTCGAAGTGCAACTATGAAATTGACAAAATGTTGGTTTTTGATAATTTTGGCAATAATTTCAAGAACGTATTTTGTGCTCTCTGCCATAACCGTAGCCTAGGAAATATTAGGCCATTGAACATCATTCCAGGTGAACATGAGGCATGTCTTTTCAAACCTTCACACGAAATACGTATTCCAGATGGTACAAGCTCATTCATTGCTTTCGGAAAACGTCTTCGCGCCTGCTTTAGCGATGTTTGTCCCCAGTCCTTTAATTTAACAATATCTAGGGCCTGTAGATCATACCAACTTTCCCGGTGCTATAGACATGATGAAGATTAAACTTTTTAAAAAAAACCCCTCATTGCGCTTATTGCAACGGGTTTGTAGTACCGGCAGGTAGTCCGGGCTCTGCCAGAGTGTTCGAAATTTAATTCTACAAATATTGTGGCAGTTTTTTCGCTCAAACCGTCTTGAAACACCAACAAATAAACCAATCACGTGTTTACAAAATGAAGTACTGGATCCAGCCACTCAATTATGCCGAAGAATATTTTGTCAACCTGCTATCACAAATTAAGCAAATTGCGTACACAAAGAAACCAAAACAATCTCTTTTATAATTGAGGTGTGCTAAAAAAACAAGACACTATGGTATATTTCCGAAGTATTTCAGCTATATATGAACCAAGTGCATGCATAAAGAACAAACTGGGTTTCGTTGGGATAGAAGATCGAAATTGGTCCGTGAAATTAAACTACAGTAACCTCTTTTTCTGAAGATTTCTGGACTTCTTTCAGCTTTGCCCGACAAAGATTGGTATTGATACTCCTTGAGATAAGGAAGAAAACTCAGAATGAAAGAATGAGGATTCAAGGAAAAGCTTCTTGTGGATGTAATGAATAGAATCGTTGCATCATTGATATTAAAATGGTCTGATATTGAATTAAATTATTGTGATGGTGACTGGTACACGGGAACACCGAAATGTACTTCTTGCATGTTACATGACACAGTTATCCGAAACTTATACTTTTTAATCTGGTTAACGTATATACCTCCAATCAGGAAATTTATTATTTACTACGAAAATTTTAAATTCGAACACCTTCTGTTTCGTAAGTTTGAATATTCATGTTTGCGGGCAAGAGCTTCATATTCCAATTCTTGATTGTGAGTATATTCTATTAAATTCAACTGAGTTTTCTGTCGCATGTAATGAAACACTTTGATATATGCAACTGAAGAATATAAAGAAGAGAGTTGTCCTACTGGCATGTGGACGGCGGAGCACATGTTTGCTTCGATTCTATTTCCAATCAACGTTTGGAATCAGAAGATCTGCATCGATCTTTTCTGACATCGCTGAAAGAGTAGTTTTTAGCTACGTCCTTGTTCACTTTGCTGTCAATTGGAACAATTATCACGTACTCCAAATTTAGCAATTTGCAAAATTCGTATGGAAAAGGGATCAATATGTTTAGCTGTAGCAACTCTTTTTAGCCCAACTGTTGACTATCTGTCAATAAGTTGTCCGCTAAACCTTGCATCATATTTGCCGTGAATGACACACTATAGCTGTGCTCGTCACCTTTCCCTAGGACACTATTCTGCCACTATTTTGTTAATAACGTTTGCATTAAATACCACTCAACTTGCTAACGATGACAGCATAAGCTTCATTCTGCCGTTTCTTTTCTTCTCTTCTTCTTGGTTGGGGCATACAATTCCCTTCTTGCCATAGCTTTAGCCCTTGATTTTTATCGTCACACATTCTCTAATATAGTGAGACCACATGTTGGCTACGTACAGGAAATGTGAATTTTATTTGCATTTGGGATAACCGGTCGCCCTATCGCTACTCACAAATGTGATATTGGTTACTACGACTATCATTAAGCTTCAGAAGGCTAGACATGTTTCAAACATATTGCAAAACAAGAAAAGAAATGGGCCGATGGATGGAAAGAAAGTATATGTTTGTCAAAGTAGTAGAAATATGATGTTAATGCCATCTTAATGGTCACTTTGGTTTCCTACACCAATTATTTGTTAAACATACTTTTTGTTAAAAATGTATAACAGTATTTTTTTCTGATCTGCTTCAGTAACAATATCTTTATTACCTATACACCAGCATGGAGGTCTTGAGAATTATTTTCAAGACCATGATGGGAAGCGCAGTCGACTGCGTCGTCGGAGGAATGGAGTACCACAATGATCTGTACGCTGTTCAATTTGTATATCAGCGATTTACCGCAAACAACATCTAGACAATCTGGCTACGCCGACGATCTTGCCCTCCTCCACTCGGACAGCAACTGGACAGAAAGCACACTTACTACAGACATGGCCCTACTTGCAGCATATCTCAAGACCTGGAGACTGAAGCTGAGCGAAGCCAAGACCACCGCTACTCTGCCTTCCACCTCAACACCAAAGAGGCTCATCGCCAGCTTCAAATCAAATCAACTCAATGAGCACCTCCTCGCATGGCAATCCTACACCAACCCTACTTGGGAGGGAAGCTTGACCAGCAGCTTACTTACCGGCCAGCACCTCGAGTCCGTATGCGCCAAAGTATCTTCGAGGAATAACAATGCCTGTGCCCGCTCGCGGATCTTCCATGGGGTGCCAGCCCAACGACCCTACGTACCAATGCCTTCTTGCTCTGGTCTACAGCACCTCTGAATATGCCGCCCCGCAGCATCGTGCAACAGCTCTCACACAAAGAAGCGGAGAGAACACCACACGCATAAACTAGTGAATAAGGTCCTGCTGGACAACAAAGCACCTGCTGCATAACACTTCAAATAACACCCAACTCGGTATACAGAGACTGCGCTCTCGCCGACCTTTCTGCCGACACGCTACTAAACTCTTCAGTTCCTCATTCAATTTTAAGACAATGGAATCTGCCTGGAATAGATCCCCCCCCAAGACCAGATCAACTCTCTATCACACCTAAGACAGAACTACCACCTGGCAGCAATCTCCCACGCAAGGATGGGTCACCTTAAACCGGATTCGCAAAGGAGTCGATCGTTTCAATAGCAATTTGCACCGATGGGGTCTGCGGGCCATGCGCCAGCCCTCCAAGGTGGTCTCCATCACAGACTGCCGGATCACTTTCTTAATGAGTGCCCTACCTTTCGTCCACCGGTGGACACATATTTCTCAAACCCCAACCAACCAACAACAGTGAGTTGGCTCCAACGCTTACAACCACATTTAGCTGCTGCCTCATACGCCAGATCTGTCTGCAAACAGCCACACGGAGGGGTTTTTCAGTTAAAAAGGTCGGAACCTTATGTGCTGTTACCTCATCTATGAATCGATTTGTTTCGATTTACACCAATGGTATAATATTCAGTAATTACGAACGGACTCAAGACATATTTTAGGAGAACATTAACACATATGTGTATAAAAAGGGGACGGTCCATTGCATGCGGACCCAACAGTGTGTTTTTAACGGTAAATTATTTTTGCCCAAAAATTTCGCTTGCGAGTTTCTGACATGTATCGCCTGCGGCGGGAGGTTTAGAAACTAGCAAGTCAACCACACCCACAGACGAACATTATATTCGCGAATGGTCTGTTTGGAGACCGTTATCTAATACATGACGATTCAGCCAATTTAGGGACAAATTGCTATATAAAATTTTTTCTTGGTATTGTTAAAAATAAAGAAGACTGAAAGAAGTGGTGACTCTATATTAACCCTCGTCTTACCAAGCCTTTTTTTGTAAAACACGGTTACCAAGGGGGGGGGGGGGGTGGTTAACACCCCGAGAATTCGTTATAAAGCACCCTATGCTTGATACCAATGGATAGCTATGGTCCTCCTCTTTAAATTGATACCAAAATAAGTACTAACATACCTAGTATGGCGTCACAATGACGTCATCAAGTCCGCGAGTAGGCCAAATTGGCATTTTCCACAGAAAATAGGCGAAAATCAATTTGCGCTAAAAAGTTAGGAATATCGGATTTTCAGCTCTAAATGATGGCAATTGACTAGTTTTACACAAATATGAGTTTAGAGCCCTACTATGCAGAATAATTTCAAAAATGTACTACAAAATATTCTTGGGGTGGCAACCACCCCCCCCCCCGTACCCTTCGACTTTGACGTTACATAACCCGGGGTGAAGGTGTACCTTAAAAATTTTGTTCGCTAAAATGAACCGGAAGAAGGCTGAGAAAACGATTATCCGGAAGCTTTTACGCATTTTTTTTTTCATTTTAGCGCACCGAGCAAGTTTTCAGGTAGGGGGGGGGGGGGGGGGTAACCACCCCCCAGGTAATACGAGGGTTAAAGCTTATTGTGATTGCGAGATTAACCTGTTTGCTAATCTTTCGATACGATCAGTCAAATATGCGATTCCAAATCATGATATTTTATTTAAACTCTATTTTAAAGGGCAATTTATGTCTTATTTGTCTTTAAAATCGCAATAATTGAGCAATACTATCTATATCACGAGATAAATACAGTTGATTTTTAGAAATCTGGGGATTAGTGTGTAAAAAGTAAGGGAACTAAGAAGGCCAGTAATAGCTGCCAAGACAGGGCCATTTGCGAACTCCACAGATAGGTTACCTTGTCAACTAAAACCTTTGTGGCACTCACCAGCGTTGATCAATATTGTGCGTTTTTTTATGAATAAACCGTATTCAGAGGGTCGTCGAGTGCCAAATTGTGTAAACACTATTTCAATACGGAAAAAATCGCTATCTCATCATAGTACGCAGTTCACACTCCATAGAAAACGTTTTACACAATTTGGCACTCGCCAGTGGTGTCAATATGACGTCAGCCACCAGACATGTTGGTGACAAGATGCCATACATTCCAGGACTACAATACATTAAGCTGTCAATCGACCCATGCTTAGCGATTGCACAGGGATCATTGACAGGTGAATGTATTGTAGTACTGGAATGCGTCTATCTTGTTCACCAACATGGCTGGCTATTGAATACGGTCTATAGTGAAAGAACTATGACTAAATATAAAAGCTCATTGCGAATATCGGATTAGCACCTGCTTCTTAGCTTATCTGTCGATTACGATTTAGCTTGTGTAGTGATTCATGATTCATTCATGATTAATAATTTTCTACACTATTTTCAAGAGACAATCGAAACATTTTGCTCTGTTACTTTTGAAATAAATAACAATGAAAGAACTGGCGATTAAATACAAAAAAGTTATTATGATTGTCGGATTACCATCTGCTTCTTTGCTTATATATTGTTAATATGATTCAGCCAAGGTAGTGATTCCATGTTTATTTAAACATTTCGCTCTTGACTTTTCTTTAAAATTGTAACAATTACTGCCTGTCACTCAGAGATCACTAAATGTACGATTAAAATATTAAAAATATGGGGAAACGTGTATAAAAGATCTGGGAATTCTGCCTTTTATATATTTATATAAGCGCAATCGAGTGCCAGTGATAGCTGACATTGGACACCCCCCCTCAGTGTACCAGAAAATGAGGTCGCCACAAACAAGGTGGTGAGATGACCTAACCAAATATAGTCGTTCCAAGAATAGACCGTATTCAATATGACGTCAGCCACCAGACATGTTGGTCGACAAGGTGCATACATTCCAGGACTACAATACATTAAGCTGTCAATCGACCCATGCTTAGCGATTGCACAGGGATCATTGACAGGTGAATGTATTGTAGTACTGGTATGCGTCTATCTTGTTCACCAACATGGCTGGCTATTGA
>JAMKCH010074058.1:0-11346 GCA_023653785.1 Ophioderma brevispina | reverse complement strand
GCACCTGAAGTGAAAAAGCCGAATACGCTGTCTTTATGTATAGATGATGATTTAGTAGTTTCCTGGTCTGTCGTGCACGACCGAAAGTTCAAAGCATGGTTTTCTATGGGGAACATTACAGATACAGTCAAGTTCAAAACAAGGTTGGGCAGTTTTCTTTTTCAACCTGTTTGTCCAATATAGCACTTTCGAACAATTCTCGGTAGGTGGTCTACAACGATCCAGTGAAAAATTTGAGGGAGAGAAATTCTGATCCTAAAAAAAACGAGTCCTGCGCTTTAACACTGTATAAGTGTTATCAAACAAGGTCAATGGTTATATTTTTAACCATTTAATGAAGTTCCTAAGAATTTTAGTTTTCCACAAAGACGACCAAATGATCACACCAGACGCACAAAGTTTAAAATTTGACCATTGTATTGAGTTCAATTAAACAAGGCAAGGATTTCCCAATGTGTGATGATGTGATGAACTAGACAACTTTTGGAAGAAAAACCAGTTACAACCAATTCACCCTACTCCACAGTTGCAAAATTCAACTCCAATATCTGACCCCAACAAATCACTGGTAATTAATAACAAGCATATTCCAGGTAAAAAATCACATTATCTGTTTTCTACATTATTTATTACATTAACACCATGATTATATGAATGAAATCAAGAAATCAAATTGTACAACAGTTAAAACACACATTTTTTCATCTTAGTTTTCCAGTTTTGTCGGTTGCAAAACACAATGACATGTTTTGAGAGAAATTTCCACATTGAACATTAAGGTGAACCTTTCTATATCAATAACTAAAACATTATTATAACACATTCTTTCTCTGTACAGAGCACACATAACTTTTATTTCAGAATAGGTTATCACAATGTTAAAAATAATCAAGCACAATAACGGTAATTAACTTTTTGAAATACTCTCCCTCGACAAAGACATTTTGCTCTCCTCATTGCGAGGTTTTGCTGAATTAACAAATTATTATTACCATCTATTGTCTAAAATCAGTGGGTGTTTTGAATCAATCAATCCCTTTGATGCCAGCAAGGTTCCTATAACTGCACTTGTACCAACACATGTCAGTACTTGGGCTAAAAAGTGTTCCAAAGGTTTAAGACCACACGAATTTCATAATGATTTTAAAATTCCCCTAATTATTAATGCTTTGGGTGAGCTAAAATGAGCATTAAAGACATGTAGGGTTTTTGTTGGTTAAGATAGGTTTTTAAGGGATCACTTACCCATTAAGGTGAAATTTCCCAAAACCTGTGCATTGTGGGATTCACTCAAACACTCTCTGCATAAACTAAAATAAATCCTGTGCAAACAGCCCCCGCATCATATTGGTGGTTTTTTTTTATAATTGATTTTTTGTATTACAGTGCCAACCAACTGACAATGGTCGCAAGAATGGTCAATATTATCACGACTGTCAAAGTGTTTTCAAATGAAAATTTTTGTTGCATCAACACAACTTTCAAATCTTTTAAAGATCAACATGATGATGGCACTGTTGCAAACTTCACATATCGTTTGGATTTGTAGCCATTTTGTAACATGGTGAAAGTATAGACAGTACTTTAAGAAAAAATCATCTGGTTTGCAATTCCTTTGTTTACTTTACAGGAGAGTTACAATTAAAAAAAATCAATACACAAGTCAATACCTTGTGAACAAAATCAGAGGTTAAAGTTTTTAAACTGCAACATTTTCAAACTTTTCACATTTAATCAAAACCATGTAATGTATCCCCAAGTAAACCTGGTTCAATACTCTCTGCTTTTAGTGTATGATGGTTTCTGTACTACTGTTGACCAAGTCCGCAATCAAAGTTATACAACATTATAGTGGCAATAGGGTACTTGATGAAAATTGATTATGATAGACACAAATGTATTTTCTTTGGGTCCACTTTGATGTTAATTTGCACACACGTAACCTAATGGGAGTATAAATAGGGTAAATACTAAGAAGGAATGTAAAATATATTAATGATCTGAGCAATGCCCAGAAATACAAAACCATACTGCAGTACAAACAAAATGACTTATGGGTAATATTGGTCCATGGCAACACTGACTCCAGGACAGTAATCGTCCTAATGAAGTAATTGCCCCCCCTTTTCAATTTCTGTACAAAAGTATTTTCATGAATGTTTTTTTTTTTAATTTTGTATTTTTCTTTAAAATTATTAACAAAATAGCAATGTTCTCCTTACAACTTCCTAACAATGTAACAAGTACGCTACCTTGTTTGAATTATCTTGAGCTATGTATCATTAAAAAATATCCCGGGACAAGAAACCATTTTAAAAGAATTCGTCACTGTAATGAGAATTTCAGCAGATGGGAGGCAATGAAAGCAGAGGTCTTTATCCTTTCCATTTCTGTCTCATTCAATGGCATTGAGCCAAGAACATAATTATTTTGTTGATATCAATATTGGATCAATTTGGGTATCTGCACAAAGTAGATAATCTTCCCAAACAAAGTTACAAACCACTAAAAAAACCAAGTCGTAGTACTAGCAAATATACACAGAATTCCACAGAATAATAATAAAATAGGATGTTAGACAGAATGACAGAAAATGATGTATGATAAATTGGGGTGGCCACTTCTTCTCAAGTAGAAGAATTTAGATCCACAAATATGACAACACTGAAAAAAGAGAATACATTTTCTCTAAATGGCATTCACTGTATTCTTACAATGAATTCTGACAATCATTTATATGTGACCCACACATCAAAATGTAACCTTAATATCTGCTGCAACATATATCTATGTTTTTCAAAATATATCTCCACAAATACCAGGAGCTCAACAGACGAATGACCTGTGCCTTGAGATCTCCACTGTGCCATGATCACAAATAAGGAGCTCACAAAGATGGAGGACTGTGCTTGAGAGCTCGATTGTGACTTGAGAGCAAGATTGTGCCGTGATCACAAATACCAGGAAGCTAAACAAATGAAGGAAGGTGTCTTGGGGGTCCATTGTTGCCTTGATCACAATACCAGGAGCTCACACAGATGGCGGACTGTCTTGAGAGCTTATTGTGCTTGATCACAAATACCAGGAGATACAAGATGGAGGGCTGTGCCGTGAGAGCTCTATTGTGCCTTGATCACAAATATCAGGAGCTGAACAGATGGATGATTGTGCTTGAGAGTCCATGGTGCCTTGATCACAAATACCAGGGTTCAAACCGGAATTTTGGTGGAATGGCCCTTGAGAGCCTTCATTGTGCCTTGATCACCAAATACCAGTAGCTCACCCGATGGCAGGGCTGGGGCTTGAGGCTCGAGTGTGCCTGATCCCAAATACCAGGGAGCTAACAGATTTATACTCTGGGGTAAGAGGGCACATGTGGGCAGTGGATCAGCGCTCGAGTTTGTTATAATCTTCCACCCCCCCTCTCTCCCCTCTCACAACCCATAATTCTCCTGCCTACCCCCCCCCCCCCTCGCCCCTTCGTTGCTCCCCCCCCATCCCTTCCCCCCCGTTCCGCTCCGCCTCGCCAACCCCTCCCGACCCCCCCCACCACCCACCCCCCCCCCCCACCCTGCCCCTCCCCACCCACCCCCCCCCCCGCCTGGCCCCACCCCCCCCTCGCCCCGTCCCCCCCCCCCGCCCCACCCACCCCCTCCTCGCGCCCTCACTCGCACCCTACCACCCACCCTCATAAGATAAGGTGGTGGGTTCGAGCCCCGCTGTTGCCAAGGGTGGCACTTGGGCAAGGGAACTTTCCTCTCTCCACTAGGAGTATAAATGGGTACCGGCACTATGCTGGGGAATGCAAAACAGACTCGCTGTGAGGGAGGAGTGGCGAACCCCCAACAGCAACATTATATGAGGGATTGGCCCAAAGCCAATGACAGAAGATGGGCAATCCGCTGCGGGCGCACCATTACATTTGCAAACAGATTGAGGAAGTGCTTTGAGAGCTCCATTGTGCCTTGATCACAAACTACCAGGAGCTCAAACAGATGGAAGAGCCCCTTGAGAGCTCCATATGTTGGTCTTGCCACTCAGCCCAAGATTGTATTGTTGCCATCACTCCTGGAATGTGTGGAACAGGTGAGTGATATCACACTTTTTCCAAACTTTTCAATCATCACAGGAAGGTTTATAGTAAGGAGGAATTGTGGGCACCAGGGTGGAAAGGGAGTCAGACTTTTCTACTGATAGATTTTTGTCAATGATGACCTAAGCTAATAATTTCCGGAGGGTGTGCAAAAAATTGCGATGCAGTGCCATTTTATAGTAAATCAATATGGCCGCTAGTCACTCTCAAATTCATTAAATGGCCATATTGTATTGCCATTAGATCCAGATTTTAAAGCACGAGGAATCTTTTGGACGGTTTGTTGACGTGATTTGTAAACAGTACCATCACATCAATATGGAAACCCTACAACCCAATTGGCCTGAAATCATTCAGTGACCATAACTCATCACGAGTATTTGTGCGGATAGAGGCATAATTCTCGCTCTATTACCCAGTAGGAACTCATATCTGACATTTCAAGTGGTACAAGCTTGACCAATCAGATGAAAGCCAATATGACTGTCTTTAAGATCTTTAAAAACCGGCTTGTAACACAGTTAAAAAAAACACACATTTTTTGTCTTAGTTTTCAAGTTTTGTCAGTTGCAAAACACATAATTGACCATGTTTTGAGAGAAATTTCCACATGGTACATTAAGAGTGAAACCTTTCTATAATCAAATAACTAAACATTATTTTACACATTCTTTCTCTGTACAGAGCACACATAACTTTTATTTCAGAATAGGTTATCACAATGTTAAAAATAATCAAGCACAATACTGTAAATAACTTCTTGAAATACTCTCCTCGACAAAGGACAATTTTGCTCTCAATTGCGAGTTTTGCATAATATCAACAAATTATTATTACCATCATGTATGAAAATCAGTGGGTGTTTTGAATCAATCCCATGATGCATAGCAATGTTCCTATACTGCACTGTACTAAACACATGTCAGTACTTGGGGATAAAACATGTTCCAAAGGTTTAAGAACCACAAGATATTTCATGATGATGTTAAAAATTCCCTAAGTACTAACGCTTTGTGGGCTAAAATGAGCATTAAAGACAGGGTTTTGTTTGTTAAGAATAGGATTTTTAAGGGATCACATGACCCTATTAAGGTGAAATTTCCCAAAACTGGTGCATTGTGGGATTCACTCAAAACTCTCTGCATGAAAACTAAAATAGAAATCCTTGCAGCCCCCTCATCAATATTTGTTTTTTTATTGATTTTTGTATTACAGTGCCACCAACTGACAATGGTCGCAAGAATGGTCAATATTATCACTGACGGTCAAAGTGTTTCAAATGAAAAATTTTTGTTGCATCAACACAACTTTTCAAAATATTTAAAGATCATAACATTATGATGGCACTGTTGCAAACTTCATCGATTGGATTTTGTAGCCATTTTGTAAACATGGTGAAAGTATAGACAGTACTTTAAGAAAAATCATCTTTGCATCCTTGGTTACTTACAGGGGAGTTTACAATTAAAAAAAAATCAATACAACAGTCACAACTTTGAACAAAAGCAGAGGTTTTAAAAGTTTTAACTGCAACATTTCAAACTTTCACATTTAATCAAAAACCATGTAATGTATCTCTCAATTTAAACCTGGTTCAATAACTCTCTGCTTTGAGTGTATGATTGGTTCTGTACTACTGTTGACAAAGTCAGCAATCAAAGTTATATCACTTATATAGTGCAATAGGGTAACTTATGATGAATTGATTAGTGATATACACGAATGTATTTTCTTTGGTCCACTTAGATGTTAATTGCACACATAAGCTAATGGGAGTATAAATAGGGTATAACTAAGAGAGGAATGTAAAATATATTAATGATACTGAGCAATGCCAAGAAATGTACAAAAACCATAAGCAGTACAAACAGAATGACTTATGGGTAATATTGGTCCATGGTAACAATGACTTCCAGAAGTAATCAGTCCTAATGAATGTAAAGTGCCTTTCAATTTTCTGTACAAAAGTGTTTTCATGAATAGTTGGGAGTAGTCATCAGGTATATATATTTCTTGAAAATTATTAACAAAATGGCAATGTCTCAGAAGATAATGAGAACTTCCTTACAATGTAACAATGTACGAGTATAGCTACCATGTTCTTGTATCTTGAGCTATAATCATTAAATAATATCCCTGGGACAATTCAACCATTTAAAGGTGCAACGAGAAATTTTAAGGCACCCAAATATTGTATCATAATAATTTCGTATAGATTAGACAACCAATAGATTTCTTACCTTGTGTTTGGCTACAGAAATGTCTTAAAAGAGAGAAAACAGATGATTTCGATTTGCTTATATTTCAATGTAAAGCATAGGCTGAATTTCATATTTGCTCCTATATGAAATTAGAAATTTCACAATTTTTGTACCAAAGAAACATTTCTCAGCTTAATCCTTTCAAATGGGGATATTTTTGATGGAAAGCTTTACATCTGGGCAAAAACCAGTACTTTCAATTTTTAAAGGGATACCTGATGTGTGAAATCTCTTGTTGCACCTTTAAAAAAAATCACTGTAATGTGAATGTCAGCAGATGGGAGTCAAAGGAAAGCAGATATCTTTATCCTGCTCCATTCAGTGGTGTTGAACCAGGAACACATTTTGTTGATATAGTGGGATCAATTTTGTATCTGGTAACAAAGGAGATGAATCTTCCCAAAACAAAGTTACACTAGAAACCAAGTAGTAGTAACTGGCAGATATACACAGAATTACACAGATTAATAATGAAAGATAGGTGGTAGACAGAATGACAGAAAATGATGTATGATAAATTGGGGTGGTCACTTATTCTACAAGTAGACATGATTTGAGATCCACAAATATAACAACATTGAACACTGTAAAGTATGATAAAAAAGTCCTTTATTTTTGGTTTATAAAACCAATATTGTCTGCTTATGTGTGTGAAACAATAACAATATATCACTCTCTAATTTGGATTGCTCAAATTTCACTGTGAAACAAAATCCCAATCTGTCATTGTGCTATAGTTTTAACTTTTACAGGCAGTCAGTATTTTGTATACTATACTATACACCATACAAGGTATGCATTGCCTTTATGGTTGTTAAAAATTTAAAGGAAAAATAATGACTACAATTAAAGCCAAAAATATTTGTTCCAGTAGGTATTTATGTTTGCTTTTTATTATATTTTTTTTTGAAAAGAAAATGGCTCAAACCGGGCCAAATGGTAAGTCAAAACAGTAATTGAGGGTCAGATGCATTTTGTCTAAAAAAATTTTCTCAGTAAAAAAATGCAGTTAAATGTCTCCAAAATCAAAATGCATGCAGCCTACTGTAAACAAACGTTTTCTTTAAATATACCACAGATCTAATGTTGCAGTAGCCACTATAACATTTGAAAGAACAAGAAATTTATCTTAATGAATGGCATTACATTGACATGGGGACAAGGTTTCACTGCAAAAATCTGGGTATGTGATTGAGTGGTATGTCTATGAAATGGCTTTATTTTGATTACTACCTTACACCAACCAAGACATAGATACAGGTAATGTACAAACAAAATGAGTTAATTCAAATACAAAACCAATATAAAGATTGTTTAAGATTCACTAATGATATAGCAACTGTAAGGTGTACTCCTTTTTAACTGAAGCATGGAGTGACATCATAGCTATTTCTGTGGCTGATTTGCATGTATTATCAAATGTGCCATTATCATCATGCACATTGGATTCCCATTTTCTAGTAACAGTTTATTTTTTGTGACTTCAAAATAAAAATATACTTTATTCAATGTTTCAATTCAGATAGAGTAATTTATCAGTAAGCTGTGTTGAGATTTAAATTTTTAATTACCAATATGGCATCTTGACATCGAGAATTATTTCGAAACATTTTATATGTACTGATAGCCACCAATAAACTCCTGCACATTCACCATTTGTGTACACACTGGGTATATTTTTTTTGACAAAGACAATACAATGAAATGGAGTCACGTTACGTCAAACAAACTTCTGGCCATAAAATACAAAAATATGGTTCTTTTCTTGCAGATTTTGGATAAATTCAGAGCAAAGGGGTGCTTTATCCTGAAAAGTGTATGTCATGCACAATTGTCTTATAACGCATAATTTGATAAAGTTTTACTTTCTCAATTGCTTGTTTCTTTTTTAATGTGGGTGTTTTAAAAAAAATTTAAATTACATTAGCAAATGGAGGATAACATGTAACATTGAACTTGGGCAGCTCGGGACAAGAGCTACCAGTATTTTCATTTCCGTTTTATGTGTACTCAACAAAGATTCACGTTTTGCATCCAGTTTTTAATAGAAATTTATGTCCAAAAGCTTTTCTCTCATTTTGTCACATGAAAACAAAAACGAAACACATATCAAGTAAGATTTTATTCAGAACTAAACTTCTGATCAACAAATCATGTTTTCACAAATGGCCAAACTAACACAGTAAGAACTGCTATTTTACAAGTTTTTTTTAAATATATAACCATTAAAAAGGCAATTGAATTTCATCATCAATAGATTTGCATAATTGATCTCATCACAAATGTGTGGATACCTAATTATCATAAAATTGTCCATCAAATATGCAAATATGGTCCAATAAAAATACACTAGAGGGCATTGCTTGAATATAAAATAAAATATAACAATTGCACTGGATAAAAATAGCACTTATTACACAAGCCGTATTGTTCTCTTTACAGCTGCCTGCATTCACAATTAAAATGGTAAATGTCTTTGAGTAGTTGTGGGCTTGTGACAATTTCTCATTTCAACTCCCGGGTTTTTATATAAGATTAGGGAGACACTGGCACATTTGAAAAATAGTGCATCCTCAAGATTTTTCAAAATTGATATTTTTGCATGGTTGTAAAGCTTTCTATATATCCATTAGCCCTCACCTGAAATGATTAAGCCAAAATCAGCGCCCTTATGGGTAAACAGAACAATTTTACAATAAAATGACTCCAGAGTCATTAATTCAGCAGATGACAGAAATGGTGCTTAAAACAAGAAAAGACACAGGAGTTGATTCCCATGGCATCCACCCTGTTTGACTAGTCTGTGACCTTTATGGTTTTAATATCAATGAGTACAAGTCTGATATTCATGTAATAGACACATTTGTTAAAGTTATGGCAAACTTGAAATTTAGCCTACAAATGTAGAAGGGCATGTCATTTTTATGAGTAAAATATCTCTCTATTCTTCCAATGACCTAGACTATCATTTGCGAGCAAATTGAACAAATGTTATATTTTGTGAAAATGTGCCAGTGCGCTTTAAATATCTTTGTTAACATTATTTGAAAGGGTTTCCAATAGTTTAAAATTATGGTTGTTTTTTTTGTCTTTACACGGTTATACGTTTAAACACACTGCAAACTAGTTATTAAATTGCATGAAGGTATCATCCTTCCCACCCTCATTTACTACCTCTAACCTAGTGGAAAAAGTGCCCCTTTGGGTCTTGGGATCCACAAGTAATTGCAGAAGCTATCTAGTATTACTAGATTCCACTGCTGTCTGGACTAGCTCTCATTTATGTGAAGGTATTGAATGAGCAACATTGGGGCCACTATTTGCCCAAGGCCAGCACTGTTGTTATCATTGGGTACAAATTACCACTGAAACCCTTTGTTACCTATTTGAAATAATGGTCAAAAGTCCTATGACCTTTAACACTTGCCCAAAAGTCTAAATGATGATGAAATCTAGTGTAAGTGGAAAAGAAAAATGTGAACTGGCTGTCCCAAAAGTCACTCAAACATTGTTCATACTTCAATTAATGACATGGTTTAGATACTTTTGGGACACCCTGAAGTTTATGTTAATCTCTTTCCCATAATTAATATCTCTGTCTCAGACTTGAAATAAAAGCTTTCATCTCATAAACACAGAATGCAAAATTAGCCAGCCTAAAATTGTGGGTAGAGAGCAATAAGCCTTGTGTAATAATAGGAACAGAATCAAATATTTAACAAACATAATAACAATAATACTATTATTTTCATTTTTTAAGAGTTTATATTCATATTTACATTGAAACAGGGACACATATCTGGTTAAGTTAATGATTTTTCCCCATAAATAATATGACATGATCAGTCCCAATTCAATTTACTATGTACAAAAAATGGATATATATTAACACATTTTCAATATAAAAATCACAATACTTGTATTTCAAAATTTGTACAGTTAACATTGAGCTTGATTAATAAGACATGATTATAGAAAGATAATAATATGCAGCAGCTTAACCACACTAAAAATAAATTACATGAAAAAATTCACCAGCCTATTATAGGCATCATATGCATGTTTGCCATTGCTCAATATTATTATTTTTTTTATTTTTTTTATTTTTTTTATTTTTTGCTTTTTTTAAGTTTTTTATTTTTTTCTATAATTTCTTGCCAGCCTTATTCATATCACTCTACTTCATTGATTACTGGGGCTTTTTTGGAGACACACCCGTGTACCAGCCTGTGTAACGAGTTAGTTAGCACATTAAGCACCCTGTGGGTTTGCAAAAATATACAATCAGCCTATTTTTTACTTATGAGGTCCCTGCACCCAAACACCCCAAGATCCTTCAGGCCTGGTACACCCCTTGAGTAAAATAGCCAAAAACACTCTTTTAATGTAATTTGGTTAGTATTTTCTATCGTTTACTAAGTTTATTACAAAGCCTCATTCAGTAATTCAGAAAATGAAAAGCACATACTCTTCATAAACAGCAATTAAGTGCAATTCTCTATCTTTTGCTCAGTATGAAATGTGTTCAAGAGCTCAAAGTGGTACCCCTGGAGGTAGAGCACCGTAGATGCTCACCACCACAAATATAATCTACTGTTACTCTGTATTTACAGATGCATATGATTGTGTATACTTCTTTGCACACCCCATGAACCCAAATGGTCATTACAGCAAGCAATCTTGGTGCAAATTTTTTTTTTAAAAATCAACTCCCACGCTATTGAGGCAATAATTACATTTTCATACATTACTGATTTCTTGATCTCAAGCTTCCAATACCAAAATTATTACAAATGTAAAATTTTCTATTTGTCCTAATTTTGTGCATTTTCACAGAGATCCATTCATCATTGAGAATTTTGTCGCATTCTGCCATTATTTTGTCTTAAGAAATTTGGTTCATGGTACAGACCCTCTAGGGTAAATTAGAAAAAAATAACATTTATTTTGCCAATAATCCGTCCAAACAGCATTTTTTTTGGGGCGGGTTCG
>JAMKCH010074051.1:0-155746 GCA_023653785.1 Ophioderma brevispina | reverse complement strand
ATCACATGGTTTTGTCCGCGCGTGTCTTTCGTTCGTCTTCGGAAGCCGCCTTCGAAGCATTCGGATGCCTCGTAAACGTTCCACCCAAACAACTTTCTCTCAATGATACCAATCAAGTTGAAGTAATGGTTTAGATTTTACCTCGCATCATTATTTGCTACGCAAAATTGTAAATCTAGAATTTTTGGTGGTTTATTTTTTTGTAAAAACCCTTATAGGTTGTAAGGTTTTTAAGGTTATATTTTCAACCCTAAATCTCGCGTCGCGCAGTCGGATCGTCCTTGACTCCGTGATCTTAAGCTTTTCCTTCCCTGCGATGGTGGTTATACGTGTTATATAGTTGCAGTAGAAAAGTGATCGTAATCGGCACTGTTGCAGAACTGCACTGCATTGCCGTAGAAGTTGAAGAGGACATTAAGCCCCTGTTTATTTTCAGAATTATCAGCCAATCCCCAATAAGGAACATACTACAACCAACCAACAACAAACAAACACACAAACAAACAACAAACAATCTAAGGAAAGAAATCACAAGGACTTTTTCTGATTTCCAGCTTCTCCTCCCCGTCTTATCTTTATTTTATGTTATTTTTGATAGTCCTTCCATGTTTTAAAAATGTTTTGCCTTTCTCTTTCTCGCGCTTCACATTTTTTAGGACGAAATTCCAATTGTCTGTTTTGTTTAAAATCAATTACTGGGAAAACCTCTAAACAGTTTTGTTATATTTAACACGATTAAGGATAAGCTTTCAATTCTGGAAGAAAACCTGTTATGCGCACAGTTATTATTGTTTTTCTACCAATTTCATGAAAAATTGTGCAGTTTGGCCAATTTGGTTTGGGGCCATTTTATTTTTTTTTCAAAGTTTTCCATTGCAAATGTCCAGAAGGAACACCTAATTAAAGGCCGGACTCAGAGATTTCGAGTAGGCGCCCCCTACCCTGACTTAAAATTTTTGGTACTTAGGCCGTTTTTTGAAACTACATTCTTCGGCGAGACCGCTCCTCTAAATTCCACCGGCCACTTTCCAGGTGAAGACCAGGAAGCGGGTACGCTCTGGCCTTATTTTATTTTTGAAAAGTCGACATACCGTGGCCCGGCGAGGTGGCTTTTCACATAAAGATCTCTAGGGGCGATTTTCCGCTAACCAAGGAAGCGGCCCGCTCTGACTTATTTTTTTTTCTCAACTTCTGGACTTTATTTTTTTTTTTTTCTTCCCCAGGTTCGCTTGTCGATCGAGAGTGATTTGCAGCTGACCAATGAAGTGATCCGCTACTGGAAAAATCCGCTGCCGTGGCCCAGCTAACGTGACTTTTCACCAAGAGTTCGGGGTTAATAATCTAGAACATGGATTTACCCTGACGCAGGCAGCGGTCCGGCTCTGGACGTTAGTTTTATTTTTGAAAAGATTCCTAACATACCGTGGCCCGGCTAGTTGACTTTTTCACCAAAAATATCTAGGGGGCCGACTTTCCGCTGACCAAAAGGAATCGGTCCGCTCTGGACGTTAGTTTTTGTCTTAACTCACATGTATCAACATCATTTATGACAGAGTGCCGGTCCTGCCCGGTTTTCTGATCGCAGCCCCACCCTGGTCGGATGTGGTTCAGTTGTACACGCGGTAGAAATACAGTGCCAATTGGGCGCCCACCCTGCCTGGGACCCGAACCGTATACTATACTGGATTATGTCCGTGTTTTGCACGGACTGGCCCGGTCGTGGTTTTGGTCTGCGCGGCAACATTTTTCTAA
This sequence comes from Ophioderma brevispina, assembly GCA_023653785.1. Classification (NCBI taxonomy): domain Eukaryota; kingdom Metazoa; phylum Echinodermata; class Ophiuroidea; order Amphilepidida; family Ophiodermatidae; genus Ophioderma; species Ophioderma brevispina. The sequence goes on along the minus strand of JAMKCH010074051.1, from coordinate 153,994 downwards.
GCCGGCATACGGGGGCTTTGTTTCCCCACTAGTAGTGGGGGTTTTACCGGGATCGGCACTCCTACTGGAGAGAGCTAGAAATGTACGGTGCCGTATGCGAAATCTGGATTTTTTTTTTGACTAGGGACGCTTTCGGCTAGCGTTACATTGATGTGTACAAAATGTAAGCATGCGCAGAGCCCAAAAACCGGCTGCAGCGCCTGGGGCGTGGTTCGGGGACCATAATGTATGCTCTACATAGTCGAGCCACTCAGGAGCTTTGAAAAATTGACCCAAGATCCGTAGCGGCCATTTACAACAAACACGTCATGTAGCCGCGATTTCCGGCTGGCTTGGAAGCCGACAGCGCTGGACTTAGTTTTTTTTTTTCACCCTTGAATATGGGTTGTTGGATCTAGGGCAAATTTTTCCCGCTAAATACCGATCGAGGCAGTGGTCCGCTCTGGACTTAGTTAGTTTTTTCAAAAGTCCGGAGCGGACCCGTTACAACGCATGTCGCCGCGATTTCCGGCTACAGAGCTTGGAAGCCTACCGCCCTGGTCTTAGTTTTTTTCACCCTTAACCTTGGCTGTTGGATCGAGGGCCACTGTGGTACGCGGCAACGTATGATTCGTGGCGGGAAATAGGTATAAAAGGATCGAATCGCCAGCGATCTGTATCAGTCTATACCATGGACGCGACGACAACAGTTCATCAAGTCCTCCTCCACCGATGAACAGCTTTCCTCGGTGGTTGGAAAAAGAACAATGAAAAAGGCTGCAAATAAGCCTACGAAGCCGCGGGTGGATACCCGGGAGTGTAGCGGCAGCAAGACAGCCGACGCGCACACTGAAAATCTTGCCATACATGAGGCGGTTAGGCAGCAAAGCGCGCAGCAGACTCCGCCGCATCCACTTCATCAGCGGAGCCTGACGCTCTTTTTCCCCGACCTGCTGTCCAAAACCAAACCCCAAGAAGGTCTAAGGAGGCCGGGGGAAAGGGCCCGGTTGCTCACAGCTCATCTCATCGGCAGGCCTATTCTGCCAAATCGGAGCAACTCCGCGTGTAATCACTCCCCAGGATAGTCGTGCCCGATGACATGGTGCACCCCGTTGATGAAGCTGCGATTGACGCGGAACCAAGCTGGTACCGCCTTTTGCCATTGACAATTGTTGATCCTGTAGGATCAGAAGTATTTTTATCTGATGATCCCGCGCAAGCCAGCCCACCGCGGACAGAAAGGGTGCCGAGTCATAGACGAGGCAAAAATGACCAAGCAGGAACAGAGTTCAGAAAAAAAAAACTAGTCCAGAGCGGACGCGTCCCTTGTTCAGCGGAAAGTCGGCCTAAATCTTTTAGTGATCGTTCGGTGAATAATGTCACCTAGCCGGGCCACGGCATGTAGACTTTTTCAAATGAAGTCGGAGCGTAACCGCTTCCTTATTATTTACCGTAAGTGGGCCGCTAGACTTAAGAAGTTTGTGGTGTGGCAGAAAGCTTTCGGCCTGTTACGGCTGGCTGGATGGCCGCGATTAAATCGACTGAAATGGAGGATTTTGGCCAAAATTTGAAAAGTGGGTAAAAGTGGGTTTTTAGTGATTTTAGGATTGAGGGATTCGATTGAGCCTTAGAATATTTCAGTCACAGTGATTAAGTATATGGACAAGCATTAATGTATATGCACAAAAACGCCTATGTTTGAACATTGAGGAACCCCTCCTCGATGAAATCTCCTGATTCCACCTTTAAATGTTTAATATTTATTTGACAAGGTTTATCCTAGTATTGAACCAAAGTCAAGAGAATTAAGGATAAAGGCAGGAGAAGAAAAATAAAAGAAAAAGAACATCCCCGTACTTAAGCATGTTTGATTGTGTAGGAGATATTCGTTGGTAGAACACCAGCTCTGTCACCTTCGGAGCCAGTTTTATCCGTTTAAACCCTCATCTTACCAAGGGGGGGGGGGGTGGGTGACCCCTGTGAAGCTTCGCTCCAGTGCGCTATAAATGCTAAAACTTTCGTAAAAAAGCTTCTAGGTAATCGTTCTCCCTCATCCTATCCCGATCTTTTAGCGAAAAAAATGGGAAGGTAGCACCTTCACCGGGGTATGGTAATGCGCGTCAAAGTCGAAGGGTTAGGGGGGTGTGGGGGGGGGTTGGGTTTCCACCAAGGATATTTTATGGTCCTTTTTGAAAATATATGGACATTATGGCTCAAAACTCTCTGTTTAGAAACTAGCAATGCATCATTAGAGCTGAAAACCGCATGAAATCCGCTATCGTGCGATTTTTTAGCGCAAAATTTGGATTTTCGCCTATTTCGGTGGAAAATGCCAATTTTGCCGACTCCGGGACTTGATTCCGGTCATTGTGACCCATACTATGTATGTTGGTCTTATTATTTTTGGTATCAATGGAAAGAGGATGACCATAGCTAGCCCATTGGTATCAAAATCATAAAAGCAATCGGGTTGCTTTATAACAAGTCTCAGGGGTTTGGTAACCACCCCCCCCCCCTTGGTAAACGGTTAAAAAAAGGCTTTGGTCAAAACGAGGGTTAAGATAGCACTCCTGATATATCTCCCTCTGTGAAGGGTGCTTAGTAGGAAAATTCACCTTATGCAGTATCTCTTCATCTTGTCTAGATGATTTTGTCTGGTGTTAAACCTGGTTTTGTGAGCGCTCAAGCATTCCACTTCCCTCAGAGCACTTTGCTGGAGTTGCTTGTTAGCTCCCTCTTTTCCTGAATGCCTTTGAGCTTCTCTGCTTAGTCCAGATGACCTATCTCTGCAAAGTATTACGTTAAACTCCTCTGTTTAGAGCTTGAAAACCGCATTTGGCGGCAAAATTGGGGATTTTTTTTCCGTCTATTTTTTTTTGACATCCCATTTGCTGACTCTCGGAACTTATACTAGGTTGTTGCTAACTTATGCTGGTCTTACTAAAAGGAAGACCTTAGGCTATCTATCCTATTGCCATCATAATGAATAAGCATCGGATGCTTTTATATCAGATTTCCTGAAGGGAGTGTTAACCTTCCGTCTTGGTAAAACAGTGTTACAAAAGCCTTGGTAAACGAGTGTTAACGATGATCTTAAATTCTTTAAAAAAATCTCTTTTACTTTTACTAAAGCCTAAAGATGTCCGCCTTTCAAGAATGTCAGCTTAAATTTTCAGTGCATGAAGCAACTCATACAACAGCAAACACAAAGACATTAAAAACATTATTTTGTGTCAGCTTCTTTCTTCTGTTTTTAATATTTCCAAAACAATTTTAGTGAGTATGTGGAATGTTTTTTTTTAAATATATAACTTTTTTAAGGTGTTATGGTACGGAACCACTTATGTCTTAGTACTCTTGGACGGGTTGGTACATTTTATGACCCCACTTTTTCTGCTCCCAGTTGAATTCATCAACCTTGACGGAATAAAGTAGAGTATCCCCTGCACTTTATTCCGTCAAGGCTGCTGAATTCAACTGGGAGCAGACAAAGTGGGTGCAGTAAATGTACCAACCTCTCTTGGACGCAAATGTAAACATTTTAGGTGCCTGTTATCTGAGGATTTTATTATTGTATTTAATGTTAATTTCAGTAACTCTTGAATAATATTTGCCATCATAGAAAAGTAATTCTTGCTCCTTCTGGTTAGCATAATGGGATGTAAGGTTATCCACTATCGAAAATGAACATTAGAACATTTTGAATGAACAATGGATAGGCTTTGTACTGGTCTACGATTTGTAGGCTACTTGCGTTTTGCCTCAAAATATGAGATAATTGCTCGGGGTATAGGCACTCCATAGGAGCTTCTAGAAAAAAGGAGGTTTAGTTGATTGTATGCAAAATATTATATCAATCGGACTGATCATACGCTCAAAAGAATGACATACCATTATTAGTATTATGGTCTTATTTAATTTAGTCGCAACGACTACTTGTTAATATAGGATTATAGACCACCCTAGTAATTCTTAAAAGCCATGCTTGTTTTATCCAGAAAGGGGTTTAGAATATAGTTTATGACGTGTGTGTTGATGAAAGGAAAAATGACTGTTACAAGTAAGTCGAATTTTATTGGGAGAAATGAATTTGATTAAATCTTTAAGTTTTAATATTTTTTATTCGTCATCGGTGACATCCCTCGCAATGTGGCCATGTCGTCAAGGCTTGTAGTGGTCGACGTTCATGATGTCCATTTATTTACCAACATTCCTGTAGGAAATAATAATGATAACAATGATAATGATATGACAACAAATCCACCTATATGCTCAAAGAGAAAAAAATAAACACTTTACCACAAACAAATATTTCAACTGATTAAGTTTTTCTTGGCAACTTATTCATATGTTATCATAACAGTCAAACAGTAATGACTATGCCAAGGTTCATGTATTTGATCGTTAAAACTTCTAACAATAGAATTAACAATAGATTAACAAAATGAGGTCTACCCTCTACAAATGTTTTAGTATAGAACTGGTCATGCTTGGCGGACACTCTAAAACGCCCTATTCAAATGAATATCGAATATGCAGTTTTTAGCGCGGGCTCCCCTTGTAATGGATTTTCAATAGGACCGTGCTCGGGATAGACCGTATTCAATATGACGTCAGCCACCAGACATGTTGGTGGACAGATTCATACTTCCAGGACTACATCATTAAGCGCTGTCAACGATCCATGTTTGTGATTGCACAGGAATTTGCAGGTGAATGTATTGTAGTACTAGGAATGCGTCTATCCTGTCCACCAACATGTCATATTGCCCAAGACGTTCTATATAGATAGAGAGGCGTTACGTAATCTTTAGAAATTCACCCTCTCGCATGTTTTTCCGAACACAAAGAAAACATAGATACCAACAATAGAAAGCAATGGCTCCTCCCTTCTTCCACATACTGTGGTGCCGCTTCTGCATATACACTAATCGGTAGTGATACAAATAATGTTGTGTTAGAGGTGGCCAGTGTAATAATAGTGTACCTGGATCATTGTCTCAGATACTCGTTTTTCATCATAATGCAATGCGCGCATTTATGTGGAAAGATGTATTCATTGAGGCGGTTTAATATTTAAATCACGACGACTGATGTGTCATTCAATCGTTTGTGGTGGCATGGGGTAGGACAAAATTTAACACCCAATAGCACCCAATAGCACCCAAACTCCAACAACTGATATTTTGTGCGGATTGTTTTGTTGAAATTGACATTCTGTGTTGTATACAAGCAACCAAACGAATATTATTCCGTGCAATATTAACATGTCCAGCGCCCGCACGGACGACTGTTTTGAATGCGTTTCAACCCCTTGCTATGCCGTGCTGTAGGGCAAGAGAGCCACATTGCACGACTAAATACCATCACTGTTTCCATAGGTGCTCAAATTGTATAGGTGATCTATTATACTCTTGGTATTCCATCGTAGGGCAAGGGAGACTTATGTATCGCAAGTGTGACGTCGATGGCATAGGCTCTATGAATGCTAAAGACTAAATATAATGGTGGATTTAAAAATCTAGACTAGGTTTAAAAATCATTTAGAGCTAAATCTGATTTGTCAATTAAGCCTATATAGTTTACGTGAAATATCGGAGTATCTACTGAGGTAATCGCATGACCCCCCCCCCCCCTCCCAGGACTCTACCAAACCAACTTTTTCGCTTCGTTTTGTGGTCCTTAACACTTTGAGATGTTACAAATAATACCCAATATTTTCTTATTTTGCCTAAGTTTTCGGCCATTTTTGGACGCACATCTTTGAACTATCGCCAGAGTGCCGGAAATTTATTTTGTTAACATCTCAAAAGTTGTATATAGGACCATAAAACGAAGCTAAAAAAGTTGGTCTGGTAATCCTTGGGGTCAGGGATACCCTCCGTAGATACTCCCCTAAAATATATGAAAAGGAAATCGACTAGGGTGTCGAATCCCGCTTACCCTCTGCCATTTTTTTCCTTTTCTGTCTCATTTGAAGTGCTGACTGTTTGTAATCATTAGAGTAGCTATTACTAATATCGACCACATAACGGATAAGCTGTAGAACGTCGTTGTAGCCACGTTCTACCCAATGTTTGTGAATTGGTAGCATGAAGGAAATGCCTATTTTTATATATCTTGACTGGAAAAATTATAATCTGGCGTACTGAAACTGATGTCCCTAGAAAGTGTCCATATCAACATACGAAATAAACCGTGATCTTGTAGACGAAGCCATTCGGGTATAATGCTGAAATAAACCCTACGTGAATTATACAACGGAGACTCTCTTTTCACAAAAACTCGGCTAAAATTTCACGCAAAATATCTCCTTTCGAGCGGATTCTATTATTATTCTAAACTGTTCAAGATTTTAAGTTTCATCTAGCATTTTTGTAATCAAAGCATAGCAAACAAATAACTTAGTTAAAGAAATACTAGGCAACCTCTAATTTTTACGGTGCAACGCGATTACATTCACCACTTTTCAGCGGTAAATGAGCATCCTGTCCTGCTCCGCTTGCAAATAGAGCAAACGAGTTTTTTAACTTGCTGCTTTTTTATGTCAAAATTCCAACATTGTATAAAAAGAAAAAACTGAGTCACAGATGGTAACATCATAACCTCCAGGTTGTCTTGAGGTCAAAGTTCACACACTGATGTCACAGTCCTTTGATGTCAATCAACCGTTTATAGTCAGGGACATATTTAGGCGACCAACTGCGCGTATTCAAGGTTTGTCATCAGAGGCGGCGCGAATCGTGATTGGTTTAAATTGTAGTATGGGCGGTACTGTCGAACACAAATGTGATTTAGAATGTAAGACGTTGCCTATTTAAGTCGGATTTTCGACTCACAGACACAATGATTTTCACGGAAGGAACTTTGTAATTAAAATAAGCGTTTTGACTGTCACTTGTGGTTCGAGAACCCCCCTGTTCTTTAAATAGATTTCAAATAAATATGATAGCATGTTCACCTGCCTGGGAAATTGTAACATTACAGTAACTGTTGGCGCTACGTGCTACTTACTGCCATTACCAAACTTGGAGACCACCACAATTGGCAGGAATGGTACCTGAACATGAAAGAACAAGACAGACATGGTTGTGATTAATTACGCTTTCCTCCGCACTATAGTTTTATGTCTGTCTATATTCCGTAATGCCAACATTACACGACCCAGGGCGCACACTGCGATATGATCATCTTCACTATCAACTTAACTTAAAGGTGCGTGTTCCGATCGTCGTTGGGACCCCCTTGATTTACCCGGAAGTAGTATCGATTTTGATATCAGATGAAAGGCCGTATTTTTCTCATTGTCGTCCTGAAATTTGAGCCCTCAAATCCATTTCATTCCAAGATATAAACAAAAAAACCGCCGTTTTAGTGTTTAAACCATCAATAATAGCACAGTATTGAATGGGGCTTTGCAACATGCATTATTGCGTCTACCATCAAAACCGCAAGTTTGTTTCCCACGGTACTTGATGGGGTGTATGTGCAAGTGCAAGGCTCTCATATCAAGTAGAGAACACAATACACATAAATCGGAACAAGCACCTTTAAAGGCTGACTCAGAGATTTCGAAATATAATTTTTTTGTGTATTAATTAAAAATAGTGACCTAGAACTAAAGGTAGTCACCGAAATGCCCAGTTCAAAAGATTGAGATGAATCGGAATTTTCGTTTTGATGCAGTAAATAGTTAAGTATAGCATAACAGTGCCATTTACACTGTGTATAACAAAAGTTCCGGACCCGAAATTTTATAACAAAGATGTGATTTTCTATATGAAGGACTTCGATTTGAGCTTAGCTATTTCACACAGTGATTATGTGTACAAGCATTATGTATATTAAAAAAAACATGATTGTTTGAATATTGAGGGCGCCCTCATTGGGAAATCTCTGAATAAGCCTATAACCATGATCTCCTCCATGAATTAAAAAAAAAAAAAAAAAAAACAACAACATAATTATATTCAACTAGAAGATTTTAACACAATAATTTCCCCTATACCTTTACTCTTCCGGACCTTTGAAATTTGACCATTTCCGCATTTTATCAGCAATTAATACAGCTTGCGACGGCATTTAAAATAATATTGCTACTTCGCAATGCATTATGTGAAGTGAGTCAAAGGTCACCTTTCAGTTAATTCCATACATTTGTTTTACTTTGTTCGGGAGTCGAACCTTGCCAGAGCCCAGCAGTAGAGTGAAAATTATTAAACGTAAATAAATTGTATTACTTACATCCGGCATTAGTAAATGCTGACAGGCAACTGCAGCAAGCAAGCGAGTTCTTTCAGCGCATGTCTCTCGCCTTTTTCGAACCAGTTTTTTCAAAGTTTCAGATTGTTCAGCCGCTGGAGCAGACTCTGCATGATGCGCAATACAGAGTAGGAAAGCTACCAGGACCACACAGCCAATCACTACTCGGTTCATCATCTTTGGTGTTTACTGGTTACAACAGCGATACTTTGGAAATTGGTTTTTCATTACACTGTTTATAAACGAGAAGTTGTTCACACCTTTAGTCAACATATGTTTTGGATTCCTTTGACCTATATAATTTCAGTGTGGAATGTTTACACTCACGGTTGTTGGAAAGGATACTTTTATCTATTGACGCCTGCTAATACAAGATTATCGTTTATGCTCTTTAATTTGGGCAGCTTTTTGTCAACACCTTGTTAATTGGTTTGAGACCAGGTGCACTATCTTTAAAATTGTTACGTAAATTCAATTGTTTACTAATAGTATTGATAATTGATGATAGCTCTAAACATAGTGTTAGATTAATTATACGACACCTTTATGAATTAGATAGACAAAACAAAGAAAAATATATAATGGTTGGGCGACCAAGAGTTGGGATAAAAAGCAAATTAAAACATACTAATTGGACTATAGAATATTGCTACTAGTCCCATGGGAACTTTGCTTAAGGGGGGTCATTGGTGCGCAGTTGGCAAAATGTTTTTTTTTCTTTCTTGACTCTATATGTACGCCTTTTAATCCCTGTGCTACACAATGTATCCAGAGTTTCTTAGTTAAATTTATCTTGGTTGCCCAAATATTCCTTTCAATAATTTTAGTCATAGTGCAGTTCGTGTCCACTGTAAACGGACCTCGACCTTTTGCCCACCCAAACCGAATCATTGTGACATGAATCCATTCATAGGTTTTGATCGTATGTTAATGATTCCCACTTCCCAGGGCACCATCCAATCACTGATCAATGACATGCTATGGATGAGCGATTACCCACACACTGTGTGCATGAACATTGGCGAGAAGGCCTGTTTTTACACATGTTGGAAGCCTTGTTAGAAATGGTCGTTTCGGATATTTTCAGTCCGTATGTCAACCAAATTCACCACTTATAGAAATAAGATTATCTTGGTTGTAAGCTTCTACGAGGAGTATAGGTCTAACCGTTGTCCATGGCGCTCTCTTGAATGTGCACAGCAATCACTGGTGATTTTGCCATAGAGTTAGCATTATACCCTATCCAAAATATCCACTCTTATAAATTAACCATTTTCGGATTTTTCTGAATGTTCTAGCATAATAAAATTCAAATGATGTTATGATGATATATATTCTACAATTAGACCTTCTACGAAGAAAATCCCTGAGTACTTTCCTCGCAAAGACGTGAGTTTTCTCATGTCCTATGCGTTAAGCCCAGAGTAAGCGTGACAGGTCATAGGCCTATTGAAGCACTGTGTTGTCCACAGTGAATAGGGAAAAATGGACAGTCATGCAGATGTTGAACAACGAATGAAATTGTTTTGTTTTATTTTTTGAAAAAAGAAGACAACGCATTTGGGACTTTGATTAGTTATCATGGACAAAACGTACCTATTAAATGTAACTGCAAATGATGTATGTAAAAAAAAAAATATTAAGGAGAGTGTAATTGTATTGGCGTCTTTTGTTCATATACATAAACCTCGCGTTGTGACAAAACTTCGGCTGGTTATCGCTCAACGTATATCAATTCGCGATATCATTTCACCCGATATTAAACTAATCTAGGTTAATGATTATTGGACAAATAAAATAACGTAATAATAGGATTAGATATTGATGGGTTCACTCGTATTATCATTATAATAATACGTGTTACAAACAAAACACATTCCAATCTGTTTCATAATATACCGCCACGAAACGAAAAAAATGCTGTTGACATTTTATTTAAACAAAACTTTACAATGATGTCAAAATAATGGATTTAAGGATATGCTGCTTTTGTCTTATAGCAGTCTTCTAAAGCAAGGTTTGAGGGTGTGTCAAGAATTCTATTGCCTCATGACACATGTTAAACTGTATACTTGATCTTACGTTAAATGCGATTTTGAAAGTTGAGAGGGGGTTTGACTGATTTTCTAACAAAAATAAATGACCTTTTGCGACATAATTATACTCTGCGGTCTGTTATGACAGTGCGGGCAAATTGCCCAGTCTGGGGAAAAATTTTCCCTCTCGGGGGTCAAAAGCGTCAATTTTTCCCGGTCAGAGGGCAAAAAAACCGTCTGATTTAGCATGATTTTTGCCAATTTGGTCCCGGCCCAAAGTCATGAGTAGGGGGGGGGGGGGGCAACCTGGCCCGCCCCCGCCTGTACGCCAATGCTGTTATGTATCTCTAGTGCCTTAATGTGAATCTGAATCGTTTACAGTGTCAGGCCAAATGTTCTATGCTCCTCTACTCTCAACAAATCCAAAAGCAGGTGTTGTCCGCTTGAAATAAACTGGCTTGTTTTTTTTTTTTGGCAAGACACATGCATTTTTCATTGGATCCCTACGTTCGCCAAAATAAAAGTGCCAACCGAAAAATTCGGACTTGGTAAATTAACTTTAAAAAAAAGCGCTAGAGAACAGAAGATCCTATCATAAAGCCCCTTTTAGGTCGACAAGAGAAATGCTGATTTGACAGAACCTTACTTAGGTGCCAAATAGGCAGGGGGCAAACCCAATATTCCATTGCAAACTGACATTCCAGGCTATAAAAAAGTGTCCTATCTGGGTAGCTTTTATGGACCATAAGTAACAATCCTAGGGTGGACACGTTTTTTCAAAACCCTGCACGTGGGTGTTACGGGGGGTCAATGTTTACCCCAGATCCAATCCTATTTCTACTAGGTATTTGTTGCCATATATATAGCAAACGATACAAAAATCTATGATGATAATTTGTTACATAATAACATTGCAAAATTAGTAGGCACATCATCTAAAGTATGTAGGGGTCTGGTGGTGTGTGAGGGGTGGGGGGGGTGGAAGTGGGGACTTGGGGAATTGGTACACATGAGTATTTATGGCATGTTTGTAGCATATTTCACCAAATGTTCCAGCTTTCTTACGACATATCCTAATAATTCATTTCTATGTTCCTGTAATGCATGGAACATTAGAGCTATAGGTTTTGTGAGATCGTATAGTACAGTAAAGTTCCCGTATAATATACCCCACATAAGGCGAGACAAGCCTGATCGTTTTATCACGGATGGACCTTTGACAAATTTTGAAAGTTTTGAAAGCCTGTAAAAGATAAAACATGAGGGATGTGCAGTGAAATTGGTTTTGTTCATTGATGAAGGGTACTGCCATGTATGTTGAAACTTACTAAAATTTGGTTACCCATGGTTTCCTACTAAATCATAAAATGTTCAATATCACGGACGGACGAGATAAAATTTTGGTTTTTTAACTTTTTGGTATCTTTCTCATTCTGTCTAAACCACTTGACATTAGCAATACTTTTCACCAACAAACGTTAGTCAAATTCGTTGGCTCTGTGGCCAGATTTATCCCCTAACATCCCTATAAAATAGAGGAAAATCTGCTGACGATCACCGCCAAAAGGGAGGTATTGTTATTTTCATGTTAGATCTAGGGGGGGTCAAAAAAAATTTCCCCAGCTAACCAAGGCGGGTCCGCCCCTTATTTATTTTTCAAAAGTGCTTTCAATGCAGTTAAGGGACGTTAGGGATATAGAATTTCAAAGCTAAGTTCTATGTTTGAAAAAAGATGTAAAACAACAAAATCATCATGAATTCATTTTCACATCAACGGACGGCCGAACATTGCTATACTTTTGCATTCGACATTGATAATTGATTACTAAGCATTTTAAAAACTTGTTTGCATTTTTTTAGCCCAACAACCTAAAGGACAATCGCCGGATAAGGATAGAAGGAGGCCCTCTATATCATCATAGTTAAATTTCACCACAATTTTTGATTAGTGTTTTTAGAAATACTTTATTTGTACGCAGGAGGAGGTGCTTTTTATCCCCAAAATGCACTTGTATCAAAAAAAATGAGAAAGTAGAAAACTCACATGTTCAGCTCTCTGGGAAAACAAAGCTTAAGCTGCCTCCTTTCAATGACATTTATGACTAAATGAATCAAACACTGGTAAGCATTCCAAATTTCAAAAAACGGGGTTCGAACAAAATTGGGGGCGCTTCCTTCTTTCTGGAATTCTCCTCGTGTCTCTTTAAAAGGTGCATGTTCCGATCGTCTTTGGGAGCCCCCCTGATTTACCCGGAAGTAGTATCCTTTTGATATCAGATGAAAGGCCGTATTTTTCTCATTGTCGTCCTGAGTTTGAGCCTCGAATCCCATTTAATTCACAAGATATAACCAAACCCCCCGTTTTAGTTGTTAACCATCATATTAGCACAGTAGTGAACAGGGCATTTTGCAACACACATGCATTATTGCTTCTACCATCACAACCGTCTAGTTTGTTTCCCACTTACTTGATGGGATACTATGTGCAAGTGCCGGCTCTCATATCAAGTAAGAGAACACATACACATAAATCGGAACAACCACCTTTACGTTCAATAATACAACCCCGTGAGTAATCAAACGAAGACCGTGCATTTTTCTTTCGCGTCTGTGTTTTTATAGTGCTATTTACCCGCTACAAAACAATCAACGTGTATATTGTTTTTTAAACGGAACCCAAAGATGGTCAAAATAAACTACTGATCTGCAATTTTATCCTCGGCTTGAAACGCGAAGGGGATTTGCGAAAGCGTGCAGTCTGTATGAATGTTGTTTGTATATTGTGTATGTGTGTTCCCTTTGGTTAGGCTTTAGGTTAGATTTTCAAGTTTAAGTTCGATTCAAACCAGACTTTAGGAAAAGGTACAATAGAGATTCCTTCATCTATGGATTGTCTCACGGTCATGGACCAAGGTCAAAGGTCATTTGAGGTCCATGCAAATTTACTTGCTGTATTTTTCTACACTTTAACAGTTATTGGTGTACAAATTCTGTAAATGTACGCTGTACCCTTTACCTTTAAAAGGCATACTCTGTTTTCTCAACTGTTTGTCTCAATTTCTAAGGCGCCTTCCCAGAGTATTAGAATGAGCAGCGTTAAATGCTATGGCTCGGAGTCAAAAAGCATTATACCACCCCCCCTAACTGATGATTCCCTGTCCAACAAAACGCAAAACGAAGATGATCTAAAGGCTTTTTTAATTTAATTGTAAGAGTTCATCCTTTTTTGACGGCTTTTAACGACAAAATGGAGGTACCAACCGAACCTTCAGGGAGTCAGGGTGGTCCCCTCAAATTCGGAAGGTAGCTAGTGGTTGCCACCCTTCCTATACGTTTCCTGTTTAAATGCCAAAAAAATGGTACTTATTTTACGTATGATGCTACTGCAGCATCTACTGACAATATCTGTATTTTTTTCCTTATTTTTAAAGATTAATACATGACTTTGATGCATTTCCAGTCAATATAAAAGTCCAGGAATATAAATCCTCTAGAGAGATATTTTAAGTCCAAATATGCTCCTGTAGTATATTTGAATATGCTCCCTGAAGCAGATTTGAATATGCTCCTGGAGCCATATTTGAAATGCCAATGCTCCGGTCGTTTTGAGCTACTGGACAAAGTCATCTACAGGACGGCTTCTAGAAAGGGAAATAGTTGCTGAAGAAAATTCCCTTGGATTTAATATTGGAGTCTTCGCGAGGGTGGTGCACAGGACATATCATCGTTGAACTGCAACTCTTCTTAATTCTGGACACGTGTTGCCAACTCAAATGGACACGAGTGTAATTGCTATTGTACTTGCATTTCGGACATTCCAAGTCGTGAACCAATCACTCTTGATAAAAATAATAATAATGAGTGTTATTATGTAACATCCAGACATTTGGGCACAAGACGCATGTGTTTTTGTATAATGGCTATTTCAGCAACGTTGTCATCCTCGTAATGCCTTAACAAATGCCTGTCATTTAGATATTCTTCTATTTTATACCAGATTCCAATTGCGGGAATGACCCGGAAGTTAATTTAAAAAAGAACTGACTGTCCCCCCCACATGTCACTGGCGAAAATACCGATATCGTAAATTGTATTTAAAAACATCACTAGTACACGATGATCCCCTTTTAATCTACCACCCCTTGATCTGCGATTGCTGCCAAATATTAAGCAATATTGCCACCTTTTTTTGAAGAGCGCCCCCAATTTTCAAAATTTGTATTTTGCACGTTAGTGGGTTAAATTGTCCTAGGAAACGATACCTGCGAACGAGAATGCTAAAAAATGCTTAATTTATCCAAAATAGGCATTTTGTAATTATAATTATTATCTCACAAATAAGCGATTTTGTAATTAGAGAATTGGGATTCCAATTGGACTTAACGAGCAGAGCTGGAAATGCTACGTTTATTGTCCGTCCAGGGTGAACTAGTGCCACCTCGGAAAATAACCCTCTAACTTGACTTGGCCCGAATATAAAACAACTAATGTGAGCGTAGAACAGCGAACATGCGCCTATTTCCCGGCTCTTCCCATTGGAAGGCGGCGTTCCAGCAGCCGTTGAATTATTATCGGGAATCCCCGATAATAATTTTCTCATCAACAAATTCCCTTGTTTGTGACACTAGACATTTTCGATCTACCATTCACAGGTATAGTTTACTACCCAGTTACAAATGCTTTTAGTGCTTAGCGGCGTATTTGATTTCTTTGAGAGACTATTTTGTTTGTTGGTTGTTGTTGTTAATATACATGCCATTAATAAAAAATACAGAAATACACAACAAAACCCGGTTAGCAATTTCCGTAAGCGCAAAACTTAAAATGTATCTTATATAAATGCGTGAATGGATAGCGAGTGAAAATAAGACAGTAACAATACAACGAACACAATTTGTTTTGTTCTGCTATTTCCTTCTTTTGTAAACAATCGCTTTGTTGTTTGGCGATTCTTTAATGACTGCAATCAACGATCTTATAATGACAATGATATCAGAGTTAAAAAAATTAATTGTTTCTATTACTATTATCCCGCCGTTTATCAGTTGTATGATTTACCATGTACACAAGTATCGATCCTCCAGCAATACTGCTATGGAAATATTTCTACTGGTAGGCCATATGTGTTTTCAGTACGGAGCAATTGAGCGCGGAAAATCGCAAGATGAAACATAATCCTAGTACTTATGGTAGTTGTCTTGTGCGCTGCCGCTCAAAACGTTGCATGCCTGAGTGAGAAAGTATTCAAACATAAAGAGAAGAAACGTGATGAAGACGTTGAAAAAGGCGTGAGGTGTGCTAAGACGACAACGGCAATGTAGAATTAATATATCTTGTATACTCTAAATCACGACATTTTCATCAAAATACAAGTTGGGGGCCCAACCTCTACATTGTGGTATTCATATATTGTGTCCGTTTTTTTTTTTGGGGCAAGGATATCATTTAAAATGTTCTCAAGGAAAACATAAACAAACATATATACATACAAATCAAACCATTTGTGCGGCGGGTTTGAAATAGCGGCCATCTTTTTTTTTTTTGAAAAAAAATATAGGCGACAGATGCATGGCGTATTTTCATTTTTTTTTATGACACGACACTATTATCGGATTAAAGCGCACTGGCAATTTTCACAAAATATGAAATTTCCTCAATTTGCTCTAAATGTTAGTCGAGGCCATTGGAAGAACAGAGATTATTTTAGACTAGAACTAAAGGTAGTAACCGAAATGCCCAGTTCAAAGTTGAGATGAATCGGAATTTTCGTTTTGATGCAGTATAAAACATTAATGTATAGATAACAGTCCATTTAAACTATGTATATAACAAGTCCGGACCGAAATTTATAACAAAGATGTGATTTTCATATATGAAGGACTTCGATTTGAGCTACTATTTAACACAGTGATTATGTGTACAAGCATTAGTTTATTAAAAAAAACATGATTTGTTTGAACATGAAGTGCGCCTAAGTGGGAAATCTCTGAATAAGCCTATAACCATGATCTCCCATCCATGCATTTTAAAAAAACAAAAAAACAAAAAACAACATAATTATATTCAACTAGAAGATTTTAACACAAATAATTCCCCCTATACCTGTACTCTTCGGACCTTTGAAATTTGACATTCCGCATTTTATCAGCAATTAATACAGCTTTGGACGGCCATTAAAATAATATTGCTACTTCTGTCCTTATTGTGAATGGAGTCAAAGGTCACCTTCAGTTAATTCCATTAATTTGTTTACTCGTGGAGTCGAACCTTGCCAGAGCCCAGCAGTAGAGTGAAAATAATAAAACGTAAATAAATTGTATTACCTACAATCCGGCATTAGGAAATGCTGACAGGCAACGGCAGCAGCCGAAGTTCTCAGCGCATGTCTCTCGCCTTTTCGAACCAGTTTTTTCAAAGTTTTCAAAAAGGATTGTTCAGCCGCTGGAGGCAGACTATGCATGATGCGCAATACAAGAGTAAAGCTACCAGGACCACATGCCACTCCAATACTCGGTTCTCATCTTTGTCTTTGGTGTTACTGGTTACAAAACAGCGATTATTGGAAATTGGTTTTCATTACATTGTTTAGAACGAGATGTTGTTCACACCTTGTAGTCAAATTTATGTTTTGGTTCCTTTGATTCCTATATTAATTTCAGTTGTGAATTGTTTACCTCACGGTTGTGGGAAAGGAAACTTTATCTATTGACGCATGCTAATACAAGATTATCGTTATGCTCTTTAATTTGGGCAGCTTTTTGTCAACACCTGTTAATTGGTTTGAGACCAGGTTGCACTATCTTTAAATTGTACGTAAAGTCAATTGTTACTAATAGTATGATAATTGTGATAGCTCAACATAGTGTAAGGATTAATTATACGACACCTTTATGAATTAGATAGACAAACACAAAGAAAATATTATATGGTTTGGGCGACCAAAGACGGATATATAAGCCAATCAGCCGGCGTTTTATAACCTCCGTGACTTTTCCTCCCTTCCCGTAGCACGCTTGAGGCAGTCTGGCCGGGAAGCTATCAAGTGGTCCCAGATGGTCTCTTGGTGGTCACTCGGGTATTTGTATATGTAAAATTAGATATCATTACCCCGTTAAATCATTGGAAAATCACCAAGGGCATAGACTACAAAGTTAATAGATTGGATGTTACCAGTGTTGCCCTCTTGTTTAATCTCCCAAGAGATATATGTAAAATACATTTGTAAAAAAAAAAGCAATTCACTGTAGCCGAGCAATTGAAATTTCTTTAAATTTGAAACAAAGGGGTAAACTAGGAAGACACCCTATCCAAAATCAGGCGCCAAACTTGTGTCGCTCTTCTTTATTGTTTAATAATTCTGGTTTAGGAACAATAAACGAGGACTTACAAATAGCTGTCCAAAAGAACGACAGGCGTACAATAAGGAAGATGTCAAGTGATGTCAACTGCTCCCGAAAGCAATCAATCAAAACAAAAGATTGTTCTGATGTTTTTTCACACAGTGGAGCATTCATTAAAGTTAATGAAGTGATACCACGGATTAATTTAATTGTGTTTTGAGATTTTGAGTGTTGTTTATATGCTCGTTTAACACCTTGTGACAAAGCAACGAGCCACTTAAGGGGGAATACCACGTGGGAAGGGGCAAATTTGTAACTTCGCAAATTAAATTTCTAATGATATTTTCTATGCATTGTATTGTTTTAACGTTTCTCAAACTCCGAATAATTTATTTTTTTCACTCAAAAACCTATGTCTCAAAAAGTAAACGAGCTTTTGATCTCTATTTCCACAAATATTGTGGGCAATCATTAACGCACTGATTTTCTAATTTATAATAAAAGTACAAATCATTCTAAAATATACTTAAACTAAAGAAAAACATGGGTTTCTAGACTAAATTGCCGATAGCTCTAGTGAATTTAATGATTATCATCGTTGCACGTGGATGTCATTTAAAAATGATTTATCTTAGAGAGTTGGGATAAAAAGGCAAAATTTAAACATTTACTAATTGCACTATAGAATCCATGGGAACTTGACTTAAGGGGGGTCATTGGTGCGCAGTGGGCATTTTTTTCTTGACTCTATATGTTAAGCCTTTATCCCTTGTGATACACAATGATCAAGAGGTTCTTAGTTAAATTTATGAAACAACATCGCTTGCCACATTTTACTTGTTTGCCAAATATTTCTATCATAGAATTTGTAGTTGAACAACGAATAAAAAAATTTGTGTATTATTGAAAAAAAAAAAAGACTAAGCATTCGGGACTTTGCAATTCTTATTTTTATCCATGGACAAAAACGTACCTATAAATGTAACTGCAAATTTAATGTAAACAAAATTATTAAGGAGAGGGGTATTTGTATTGGCGTCTTTGCTCATTATCATCAAACCTCGCTGTGAAACAAAAACTTCGCTGGTTGTCGCCAACCGAATGATCAATCGAATATCATTACACCAGATTAAACGAAACTAGGTTAATGATTATTGACAAATAAAATAACTGTAAATAGGATTAGATTATTGATGGGTTCACGATTATTATCGTAGAAAATGACTGTGTTAAAACAACACTTCTCAATCTGTGTCATAATTACCGCCATCGCGAAAGGAAAATTGCCCTACCGTCTTACAGTTTTATTTACACAATATAAAAAACACTTTTAAAAAAAAAAAATAATGGATTTTAAGAGATAATATGCGTCTTTTGTCTTATGCATGTCTTCTAAAGCAAGGTTTGAGGGTGTGTCAAGAATCGATTGCCAATGACAACATTATAAACTGTATACTGATCTTACGTAAAGGGCGATTTTGAAAGTTTGAGAGGTGTGTGGACTTTTGCTCACAAAAATGAAATGACCTTATTGCGACCAAAATTATACTATGATTGTATGTATCTCTATGTGGCCTAAGGTGAATCTGATATCGTTGTAACATTTGTCAGGCCAAATGACAAACAAATCCAAAAGCATGGTTTGTCCGTGAAATAAATCTGGGCGTTTGGCAAGAATGCTATTTTTTTATCTGGAGGTGGAAATCAAAAGAAAAGTGCCAACCGAAAAATTCGGACTTGTTTTAATAATTTTAAAAAAAAGCGCTTAGGAGATTAGGGGGGGGTGACAGAATATCCTATCATAATATCCCTTTAGGTCGACAAGAAATGCATGATTTGACAGAAATATGCAAATAGGCAGGGGAAAGGAAAACCCCAATATTCCATTTGCAAAATAAAATCTCATGCTATTAAAAACATTGTCATCTTGGTGAGCTTCTATGGGTCATAGGTAAAATTCCTAGGGTGGACACGTTTTTCAAGTCGGCCTGCACGGGGGTGTTACGGGGGGGGGGGGTCAATGTGTACCCCCCCCCCAGATCTATTCCAACTAGGTATATGTTGATATATTATAGCAACGATACAAATGTAGGGGTCTGGATGTGTGTGGTGGTGGGGGTGGAGGTGGGGGGTGGAGTGGGGGACTGGGGAATTTGGTACACATGAAGGATTTATGGCATGTTTTGGTATCATATTTTTAACCAAATGTTACAGCTTTCTTACGACAATCCTAATTATTCATTCTATGTTCCTGCAGGGCAAGGAACAGTAGAGCTATAGGTTTGGAGATCGTTATAGTACATAAGCCAACAGTGTAATTAAAACCCCACATAAGTGAGACAAGCCTGAATCGGTTTATCACGGATGGACATTGAGGGAAAGTTTGAAGTTGAAAAGCATGTAATATGATTTAAACAGGGGATGTGCAGTGAATGGTTTTTGTTCATTTTGAAGCGTACGCCATGTATGTTGAAACTTACTAAAATTTGGTTACCCGGGGTTTCCTACTAAAAATCCATTAAACACGTTCAATTCAGGACCGGACGAGATACAAAATTGGTTTTTAACTTTTGGTATCTTTCATCCATTCTTTGTCTTTAAAACCACTTGACATGAGCTAATACTTTAAAACCACAAAAATAGTGCAATTAGTGGCTCGTCCAGATGTATTATCCCTTAAAACAAATCCCTATATTAGAGGAAAATCTGACGATCACCGCAAAAAAAAAAAGGGAGGTAGTGTTATTTTTTCCTGTTAGAACAAGGGGCAATCCCCAGCTAAAAGCAGGGCAGGGGTCCGCCCCGTGATTTATTTTCAAAAGTGCATTTAAATGCAGTTAAGGGACGTAGGGATATAGGAATTCCAATGTAAGTTCTAATGTTGAGAAAGATTGTAAAACAACTCATCATGAACGGCATTTTAAACCATCACGGACGGCAAGACATTGATATATTGTGCAGTCTAAATTTGATAAATGATTTTGTAATAAGCATCTTAAAAAAATTGTTAGTTTGTGTGATGCATACTAGCTGAGCAAGATTTAGTTTGTACTTTGACAAATTTTTTTTGCATTTGTAGCCAAAAAACACCTATACTCAAAAAAGTAAACGAGCTTTGACTCTAATTTACCACAAATATTGTGCAAAATTCAAGCACTTATTTTCTAATTTATAATAAAAGGTCAATATTTCATTTCTAAACTATACTTAAACTAAAAAAAGCATTGTTTCTAGAATAAATTGCCGATATCTCTAAAGTGAATTTAAGATTTATCATCGTTGGCCACGGTGGGATTTCATTAAAACGTTTATCCTTAGAGAGTTTGGGGTAGAAAGCAAATTAACACATACTAAATTGGACTATAAATACCATGGGAAAGGGAACTTGACTTAAGGGGGGTCATTGGTGCGCAGTTGGCATTTTTTTTTCTTTATTGGGGACTCTATATGTACGCCTTTAATCCCTTGTGCCTACACAATGTATCAAGAGTCGTAGTTAAATTATGAAAAACATCGCGGCACATTTAACTTGTTTGCAAATATTCTATCATATAATTTTAGTGAACAACGAATAAAAATTTGTTAATTTGAAAAAAAAAGACACGCATTCGGGACTTTTGATCTTATTTATACATGGACCAAAAAAGTACTCTTAAATGTAACTGCAAATTTAATGTAAACAAAGATTATTTAAGGAGAGGGTATTTGATTGGCGTCGTTGGCTTATTATTCATAAACAGCGCTGTGAAAAACTTCGTGGTTATCGCCACCGAATATCAATCAAATATCATTTACACCAGATTAAACTAACTAGGTAATGATTATTGACAAATAAATAACTGTAATAAGAGATAGATTATTGATGGTTCACTATTATTACGTATAATAATTACTGTGTTCAAACAAACACATTCAATCTGTTCATTAATATACCGCCACGAAACGAAAATTGCGTCTTACATTTATTTGAACACAAACTTTCAATTGGTGTCAAAATAATGGATTTGTTTAAGAGATTAATATGCGTTGCTTTTGTTATTTATAGCATTCTTCTAAAGCAAGGTTTGAGGGTTTGTGTCAAGAATCGATGGCCATACAACATTTTATAACTGTATTACTGATCTTACGTTTAAATGGCGATTTGAAAGTTTGAGAGGTGTTTGACTATTTTCTAACAAAAATAAAATAGCCTTATTGCGACAAAATTATACTATGAGTCTGTTGTATCTCTATGTGGCCTAATGTGGCATCTGAATCGTTGTACATTTGTCAGGCCAAATGTACAAAAATCCAAAAGCCAGTTTGGTTTTTTTGTTTTTTTTTTTTCCGTTTGAAATCAAATTCTGGGTTTTGCAAGACTGCATTTTTTTATCTGGAAATCAAAATAAAAAGTTTTTTTAAAAGCTTTAATTTTGTTTTTAAATTAATTTAAAAAAAAAGCGCTAGAGACAGAATACCGATCATCATATCCTTTTAGGTCGACATAGAAATGCATGATTTTGACAGGAAATATGCAAATGCAGGGGGAACCCCCACTATTCCATTTGACAAACTAAAAATCTAATGCTATAAAAAAATGTCCTGATCTGGGTAGCTCTAGGGGCCATAGGTTAAACTTCCTAGGGTGGACCGTTTTGCAATCGCCCTGAAGGGGGTGTTACGGGGGGGTCAAGTTACCCCCCTTCCAGATCCCTATTTCCACTAGGTATATGTGAATATATATAGCAAACGTACAATGTAGGGGTCGGGGGTGGGTGGTGGGTGGGGTGGGGGTGGGGGTGAAAGTGGGGCTTGGGGATTGGTACACATGAAGCCTATGTTGGCATGTTGGTATCATATTTTAACCAAATGTTACCAGTTTCTTACGAACATATCCTAAATTATTCATTCTATGTTCCTGCAGGTATGGAACAAGTAGAGCTGGAGGTTTTGTGACTCGTAAGTACAGTAAAAGCCAACAGTTGTAATATCAACCCAATTAAGGTGAGACAAGCCTGACTCGGTTATCACGGATGGACATTTGAGAAAGTTTGAAAAGTTTGGTTTTTTGAAAGCCTGTAAAAGATATAAAACATGAGGGATGTGCAGTGAATTGGTTTTTGTTTCATTTTGAAGAGGGTACTGCCATGTATGTTTGAAACTTATAAATTTGGTGACCCGGGGTTCTACTAAAAAATTCCATAAAACGTTCAATATTACGGAGGACGAGAAAATTTGGTTTTTTAACTTTTGGTATCTTTATCATTTGTCTAAACCCACTTGAACATTAGCTATTACTTTCAACCACAAAAATTAGCAAATTAGTGCTCTGTGCCAGATGTATCCAAACATCCATATAATAGCAGGAAAATCTGACGATCACCGCCAAAAAAGTGAGGTATTAGTAGTGTTATTTCTAATGTTAGAATAGAGGAAAGTTCCCCAGCTTAACCCAAAGCAGGGGTCCGCCCCGTGATTATTTCAACAAATGTGCATTTAAATGCGTTAAGGGAGTTAGGGATATAGAATTCCAAGCTAAGTTCTAATGTTTGAGAAAGATGTGTAAAAACAAATCATAATGACCGGCATTTCAACACACGGGAAGGCCAGACATTGCTATCCTGTGATTCGCAATTTGAAATTGATGTCATGTAATAACAGCATCTTAAAAACTTTGTTAGTTTGTGTGGGGGGGGCATGATACTAGATGACAAATTAATTTTGTCTTTGACACATTTTTTTTTTGCATTTTTTAGCCCAAAAAAAACCTATATTCTCAAAAAGTAAACGAGCTTTACGATTCTATAATTTCCACCAAATATTGTGCAAATGCAAGCACTTATTTTCTAATATAATAAAAGTCAATATATTTCAAAATATACTTAAACTAAAGAAAACATTGTTTCTAGACTAAATTGCGATAGCTCTAAAGTGAATTTTAATGTTTATTTCATCGTTGCACAGTGGGATTTCATTAAAACGATTTATAATTAGAGAGTTGGGATAGAAATAGAAAGCAAAATTAAAACCTACTAATTGGACTATGAATCCCATGGGAACTTGCCTTAAGGGGGGTCATTTTGTCGAAGTTGGCATTTTTTTTTTCCTTCTTGACTCTATATGTACGCTTTTAATCCATTGTGCTACCACAAGTATCAAGAGTTTCGTAGTTTAAATTTACTGATGAAAACATCGCTGCACATTTAACTTGTTTGCCAAATATTCATCATATAATTTAGTTGAACAACGAATAAAAATTTGTTATATTTGAACAAAAAAAAAGAATACGCATCGGACTTTGATCTTATTTATCCATGCGACAAACGGACCTAGTACTTAAATGTAAACTGCAAATTAATGTAAACAAAATTATAAAGGAGAGGGTATTTTGTATGGCGTCTTTTGCTCATTATCATAAACCTCGCTGTGAAAAAACTTCGCTGGTTATCGCAACAACCGACCGAAATATCAATCGAATATATAATTTACACCAGAATTTAAACTAAACTAGGTTTAATATGATTATTGACAATAAATTAACTGTAATAATAGGATTAGATTATTGATGTGTTCACTATTATTATCGTTATATAACTGAATTCGGGCTTACCAAACAAACATTCCAATAGTTTCATAAATATAAACCGCCAAGCAAACGAATTGCGTCTTACATTTATTAACACAAAACTTTCTAATGGTGTCAAATAATGGATTTTAAGAGATAATATGCGTGCTTTTGTCTTTATAGATTCTTCTAAAAGCAGTTGAGGGTGTCTGGATGTGGCAAGAATCTATTGCCCAATGACAACATTTTATAACGTATACTTGATCTTACGTTTTAAATGCGATTTTGAAAGTTTGAAGAGGTGTTGGACTATGTATAACAAAAATAAATGACCTTATTGCGACAAAATTATACTATGAGTCTGTTTCGTTATCTATGTGCTAATGTGAATCTGAATCGTTGTACATTTGTCAGGCCAAATGTACAACAAATCCAAAAGCATGGTTTGTCGTTGAAAACTAAATAGGGCTTTTGGCACGAAGCTATTTTTTTATCTGGAAATCAAAATAAAAGTGTCAAAAAAAGGAAAAAACTAAAAAATTATTTTAAATATTTAAAAAAAAGCGCTAGAGACAGAATATCCTATCATAATATCCCTTTTAGGGTCGACAAGAAAAGAAAGAAAGCCATGAGTTTTGACATAGAAATATGCAAATAGGCAGGGGAAAACCCCCAATATTCCATTGCAAACTAAAATCGCATGCTATTAAAAAACATGTCCGATCTGGGTAGCTTCTTGGGCCAGAGGTAAAATTCCTAGGGTGGACACGGTTTTCAATCGCCTGCACGGGGGGTGGTGGGGTGTGGTGCGGGGTTTACGGGGGGTCCAATTTTACCCCCCTCCAGATCCTATTTCCACTATGTATCTGTGCATATATATAGCAAACGATACAATGTAGGGGCTGGTTGTGTGTGGTGGGTGGCGGTGGGGGATGGGGTGAAGTGGGGGACTAGTTTGTGTGCATGCATACTAGCTGACAAGATTATTTTGTACTTTGACACATTTTTTTGCATTTTTTAGCCCAAAAACCTAAAGGACATCGCCGGATAAGGAGAGAAGGAGGCCCTCTATAATCATCATAGTTAAATTTCACCATCAATTTTGAATTGGTGTTTTAGAAATACTTTATTATGTTTATACGCAAGGTGTTTTTTATCCCCAACATGCACTTGTATCAAGAAAAAATGAGAAAGTATGAAAAACTTCAGGGTCATGCTCTCTGGGAAAAACAAAGCTTAGAGCATGCCTCCATTTCAATGACCATTTATGACTTAAATGAAGAAACATTGGTAAGCATTCCAAATATGCAAAAAACCGGGGTTCGACAAAAATTGGGGGTGCTTCTTTCTGGAAATCTCCTCATGTCTCTTTAAAGGTGTGTGTTCCGACCGTCTTTGGGACCCCCCTGATTTACCCGGAAGTAGTATCGATTTTGATATCAGATGAAAGGCCGTATTTTTCTCATTGTCGTCATTTTCTCATAATTTTGAGCCCTCGAATTCATTTCATTCACAAGATATAAACAAAAAACCGCCGTTTTAGTGGTTAACCATCAATATTAGCACAGTATTGAACAGGGCTTTGCAACATGCATTATTTCGTCTACCATCAAAACCGCTAGTTCGTTTCCCACAGTACTTGATGGGATGTATGTGCAAGTGGCAGGCTCTCATATCAAGTAGAGAACACAATACACATAAATCGGAACAACCACCTTTAAGTTAATAAATACAACTCCGTGAGCTAATCGAACGAAAGACCGTGCATTTTCTGTCGCGTCTGTGTTTTATAGTGCTATTTACCCGCTACAAGGGCGCACAACACTAAATCATTCCACGTTTGGGGGAATGGTAGGTAGTTCCGGTAAAATAACAAAACAGGTGTGAGATATTTTGCAGTCCTTTTGGGGACCGGTTTCCAGTGAGGGTGGTATATTATAATAAAAGTGAAAGAGTATAGCTTGATCATCGCTGAGATTATCACAAAATTTTGAAATCCGATTCTGTGTAGAAACTAGGCCCTCGACTTCCGGTCCTGGTCGAAAGCGGCTATGAGGCATGCACGTCGGCTCAAAATAGTGGTGGCGCTGTTCATATGCCCTTTTCTTAAAATCTGTACTAGAATTGTATCAAAAATTCCTAATTCTTTGAAAGTTTCAGTTGTGTTCTATAGGGAAATGGTATCAAAACATTCAAAATATTGTCACGCGGGATGCAAATCAGAGGGCGCGATGTGGTACGTTTACGTGTATTTCAATGGAGCGTTTATTTAGTGGTGTGTGTGCGCCCACAACAATCAACGTGGATATTGTTTTAAAACGGAAACTCAAAGATGGTCAAAATAAACAACTGATCTGCAATTTTATCCTCGGCTTGAAAAGCAGAAAGGGGATTTTGCGAAAGCGTGCAGTCTGTATGTATGTGTATGTATATGTGTGTATGTGTGTTCCACTTTGGTTAGGCTTTGGTTAGATTTTCATTTAAGTCCGATTCAAACCAGACTTCATATATGGATGGTGTCAAAGGTCATGGACCAAGGTCAAAGGTCATTTGAGGTCAAGCAAATTGACTTGCTGTATTTTTCTACACTTATAACAGTTATTGGTGTACAGAATTCTGTTAAAATGTACGCTGTACCACTTTACCTTTACAAGGAATACTCTGTTTGTCTCAATTTCGAAGGCGCCTTCCCAGAGTATTAGAATGAGCAGACGTGTAACGCTATGCTCGGAGTCAAAGCATTATACGCACCCGAATAGTAATAGTACAGGCCAAGGCTTAACCCTCGTCCGACGGGGGGTGGGGGGAGGTGCCCTAACTGATGATTCCCTGTCGCACAAAAACGCAAACGAATATGATCTAAGGCTTTTATTTAATTGTAAGTTCATCAGGACATTTTAGCGACAAAAATGGAGGTACCACCTTCAGGGAGGTCAGGATGTCCCCTCAAAGTCGGAAGGTAGTGGTGGTTGCCACCTTCCTATATGTTTTGCTGTTTAAAATGCCAAAAAATGGTACTTATGATGCTACTTTAAGCAAACACTGACAATATCTGTATTTTTTTCCTTATTTTGTAGAGTAATAACATGAGCTTTGATGCCATTTCCAGTCAATATAAAAGTCCAGGAATATAAATAATCTAGAGAGATATTTTAAGTCAAATATGCTCCTAGAGTATATTTGAATATGCTCCTGAAAAATATTTGAATATGATCCTGGAGCATATTTGAATGCACAATGCTCCGGTCGTTTTGAGCTACTGGACTAAATTATCTTCAGGACTCCTTCTAGAAAGGGAAATAGTTGCTGAAGAAAATTCCCTTGGGCTTATATTGCGTAATGGGTTGGTACATTTTGTGACTCCACTTTATCTGCTCCCTGTTGAATTCAGCAGCCTTGACGGAATATAAAGTACATTCATCCTCTGCACTTTATTCCGTCAGGCTGCTGATTCAACTGGGAGCAGATAATATGTTACAACCCTTGCGGAATGTTGATGCTACATGCTATCATTTGGCAGTCTTCTCGATGGGAGACATATCTCGTTGAACTGCAACTCTTCTTAATTCTGGACACGTGTTGCCACGTCAAGGGACACGAGCATGGTACTTGCTATTGGTCCTTGCCTTTCGGACATTCCAAAGTCTTGAACCAACCAATTTGATTATAAAATAATAATCATGAGTCTTATTATATACATTCAGACCATTTGTTGCACAAGACGCATTTGTTTTTTGTATAAAACTCTTAGTTCATCCAGACTTTTTCATCCTCGGAATGCCTTAACAAATTCTGTCATTTAGATATTCTATATAAATTTACCATATTCATTGCGGGAAGGACCGCCGGAAGTTATTTTAATTTTAAAAAAAGACCCGACTGCCATGTCACTGTGAACATAATACCGATATCTGTGAAATTGTATGTATATACTTACACGAATGCCCCTTTAATCCACCTCTTGTCTGGCGACTGCTGCCAAATATTAAACATATTGGGCACATTTTTTGAAGACGCCCCCATTTTCAAAATTTGGATATTTGCACACGTTACGAGACGTTGGTGTCTCGGAAACTATACCTGCGAACGACAATGCTAAAAATCGTCTTTATCAAAATGAAGCGCTTTTTGCAATTAGACTTGGGATCACCAAATTGGACTTCACGGCAGAACTGGAAATGCTACGTCTAAGTCCGTCCATGATGAAAATAGTGCCACCGTCGAGAAAATAACCTCTAACTTGACATTGCCCCGAACTATTAAAACACTAATGCATGAGCGTAGACCGTACATGCGCGCTATTCCCGTTATTTTCACCATTGGAATGCCGTTTTCCAGCAGCCTTTGAATATTATCGGGACCCCGATAAAAATACTTTATTCTAGTACAACATTCATCGTTTTTTTTTTTTTTATTCCATACATACATACATACATACACGAGGATTTATAAGGCGCCTATCCAAAAGATCTAGGTGCCATTACAAAAGAACAAAACCAACAGTGAATGAATTAACCAGAAAGAAAACTAATAATTAGGATACAAGGAAGACTTCACAAACAATTTTTTGAAACGTTGATGGTAGGTGCCTCCCTGATGGATATAGGAAGTGTGTTCCAGGTAACGCCTGGACCGCAACTGGAAAGCACAATCACATTGTCTGATTGGTCTTGGGAATATGAAGTCTAGTACTGTCCATGGAAGATCTCAGAGTATGAGAGCCAGATTGAGTAGATGAGGTATAGAGTAATATCATTGCTAGATAAACGGTCTTCTTGCTGAACACATTGTACAGTGAGCACAAGAAGTTTTGAATTATACCTTTCCTTGACTGGGAGCCAGTGTAACCTGTCGAGATAAGGAGATAATGATACGAACGTTAAGTCCAAAATAATGCGACACTTTGTTTGTATACGCTGCAAGTTTTATAAGATGAGTTTTTCTTTACAGACCCGTTAATTAAATGAATTGCCATATCCATAGCCAGAAGTTCAACAAGAGAGCGAGTATAGGATGACCTGATCAGATTCCAAATACGGCGAATGCGAGCAATGTTTTAGAGTTGATAATTGAGTTTACGACCAAAGTTTCAGTAGTTTTGTTTATCCATTGACAAGGTTTGATCAAAATGTATTCCAAGGTTGCGCGAAACTGAAGTCCAGCTTTACCAACTGTGGTGTCATTTCATATCTATCATTTCATGTCATTCATCCTTCATTCATTTCAAATTTCAGTTCAGGCCATCAGTCATGTCATATCATCAATTTCATTCATTTATTTCATTCATTCATTCATTCATTCATTCATATTTATTTCCCCATCTCAACACTGCATACACATATATGATTGTATGCAAAAAGACCTTAATTCATTGAAGATGAGCACCACCCTATAAATTACGGTTTATTGTTTACAAGTTAAATTAATGATAGACCCGAAAAATTTCTAATTACCAATAACGTAAGGGACAAACAAAACTTCAATTGGGCAAACAAATAAAAAATAATACACATTTAAAAACAAACCAATTGAACCATCAAACGTACTAGCAATAAACGAAGGTGCGATGGCCCGACCAACCAAACAAAACATTTGACAGCTGTATAGTCTCAAGGAGAACTCTGAACTGTATTGATCGATGGTTTGATATTTTCAGGCTTTTTTTGAACTGAAACAAAGAGGAACAATTTTTTTTAAGTGTAGATGTAGGGAATTCCAAAGCAATGCCCCTTGGTTTTTTATTGTTTTCTGGCCATAGTGCGTTAGTGGGCTTGATATAAAATCACTTGCATGGCGTGGGCTATAGTATGTTTGTTGCATTAAACGGTGTGAACAAGTTATGGTCATAAGTCTGGCGCGTAACATTTTTAGGTGATTTGGTACATAAATTGCGAGCTGAAGAGTCATATTGTCTGGATTTTAAAGAGTGCTTATAGTCCTTAAAGAGGTCGGTTGGGCAGCCAAATTGAGTTTGTACAGTTCTGATAAGTCCTTTTTTTGGCATTGGAAATTGAATCAAGATTACCAGGTTGTTTTTTTTATCTGGCCCAATTATTGCGCATAACTGAGATATGGGAGAACAAATGTTATTATATAGTGTGGAGAGATTCCTGGGGTAAAGGACGAACTTTGCGAATTATTCCATTGTATTTAGCGTATATTTCTTGACACCTGAATTGGTGTGGATTTCCAATATACATCGTAACTAACAAAGTTCCTAAAAATTTCGTGGTGTGAACTTGGTTAATTCATTATTATCATTTTCTATTCCAAGTTTTGATTAGGTTTGACTTGTTGTGTTTGGGGTTTTTAAAGATCATATATTTGGTTTTCTTCAGATTGAGTGACAGTTATGTTTAATTGAAACCAATTGGAATTCCATGCAGTTCTTCGTTTAATTTTGATTCCAAGCATTTTGTCTTCTGCGAAAAAAGAATAATTGTATCCATCGCACAACTTAGGAGTGAAGATTCTTTTGGAGCCCAAGGAGGGAAGATCATAATATATAAGAAGAAACAAAATGGTACCTAGTAGATCCTTGAGGGTACTCCACAAGTTATTTCAGTATGGGTAGATGAGTTTTGATTATATATCCAACTGTTTTTCTGTTTGAAAGATATTCCGCGTCAATTGTTTGCTAGACCTCGAATACCATATTTTATGCAAGTTTCTCAGAAGTAGTATTTATGATTTATGTATCGAATCCATCAAGAATATACCTACCTACAAGGAGAGTTTTAGCGAGATTTTCAGTCTATTCAAGAGTAAGGTCCTTGATGGCATATATGTGGATCTCTTTGGGTGGAAACCAAACTGACGAGGGCTTAAAATATTGAGGTCCGAAACAAATTATAGATTGATTGTACATGATCTTTTCGAGGATTTTGGATATGTATGGTGAAAATGGATATATGACTATAATTTTCCGAAGCTGTGCTTGTCATCGGCTTTATAAATGGGGTATGGACACCTAGCTATTTTAGATGCGACGGGACAATACCAGTTGAAAGCGAGCAATTGAATAGAATGTTGAGCTGAGACAAGGATTTATCATCGTTTCTGGAATTATTGATTTAAGGAGGGGGTTATGAAGGTAGTGCTAATCTCATCGACTCCCGCTCTACAACTAGGTTTAAGGCCTCTCTTGATTTTTATTTATCCTGAAGAAATGGAAGTTGGGGGAAAAAGAAAACATGTTTTATTGTGGTTGGGAAAATTGGAAGAGGGATTGCACAAAGTTATCATAAGGGAGCAGGTTATTTTAGCAGCTAAGCGTTCCTCGGCGGTCTGCCAATATTGTGCAGAATTCATTAAACCTATTAAGCATATCATAGTAGCCGTAATCTTATTTCCGGTTTATCGTTGAAGAAGAAATTCGGTAATTTTGTCGTTTTATTCCTACCAAGAAGGTGTGTTTATTCAAAACTTGCCACGTTTTTTCATGGGTGTTGATGGGTATTAATTCAGATATGAAATATTATGAGTTTTGAGCTCGTAGGAGTGGTAAATGAGTTGATTCTAAATTTAGTGCTATTTTTTAGTTTTACTTCAGTTTGCCGAGTTTGGTCAATTTGCAATTGGAGCAGAGGCATAATGAGAGATGGCTTTGTGATGAGCCCATGATTAAGAATTCCGTCTTGTCCATGTTAAGTTTGAGTTTATTGAGTGTCATCCATGAGTTAATGTCGTTAATACAATCATGTAAGCGTTGGATAGCCGCAACATGGTTGCATTTGGGACCCTGGGATCATATGAAGTGTATAATTGAGTGTCATCGGCATATAGGTGATAAGCAAAAAGATTGTATTGGAGATGATCGTTACCAAGGGGAGAGTATATTTAGTGAAGCAAGTGGTCCCATTGATAGAGCCTTGTGGGATACCACAGTCAGAAGAAACGTCCTGAGATATAAAGACCCCTCAATTCTGACACGACGTCTGCCTAGCGACAGAAGCTGCCTGGCGCACCAGTCAGGGAGGACTGTCTATACCAAATGAAGTCCCGAAGAGGCGACGGCGAATAAGCGTGACATGGTCTATCGTGTCGAACGCTGCGTAAAGTCAGCATAACAGAAGAACAACACGATTTCGATCCAACTGATATTAAAAGTCACCCCTTAACTTTTCAAAGGGCTAGTTTCAGTGCTGTGCTTTACGACGGTATGCAGAACTGGAAAGGGTTCTCGTCCAGATTGGTTGCATAATGAAATAAATAATCTTTCAACCTGCTAGAAACAAGGTTTCAAAACCTTGGCGAGGAGGAAGGAAAGAATATTTCGGAGGTAGTAGTTTTAAGTGATTGGAGTCCGGAAGGCTTCTTAACACAGGCCGTTAACTATGGCCTTCCTTGAGGCAGCAGGGAAGACACCAGATTGCAGGGAGCCTTGACAATTCGGGGATGAATGGTGAAATAGCCTCAATACTCTCCCTGAGCAGCCACGCGTAGGGGAGGGGTCTAAAGAACAAGTTTGTTGGGAAGTTGGCGCATAAAGCAGTTTCAACTTCCTCAAGAGTGGCAATTTTAAAGGAAGAGACACTGATGCTGTTGTCTTCTGACCTTCATCAGAATTATAAAACATTTCGAGAGGAAACATTCAAAGTCATCTAAGGACTTCCGGATTGGAGTCTTGGTTTTAAAGAAAGAAATATCAGCAAACACTTAGTACAGAGAGATCATTAGCTGAAGCCATGAACAGGAAGAAACTTTCTGTTTTTCCTGGTAAGCAGTGTGACAGTGGTTGTATAAATCCTTATCGCTTGCCACAACTACCTTGGTCTTGAGGAAGGAAGGAAATCAGTCCGGCTTGTAAGATCATATTGTGACAAGGCGTAGTGCAAGGTTACAGAAGATGATCTGATTGGATTTCGACTTTCTCCACTTGCGCTCAAGGTGGGCCTACGCAAAGTCTCCTAGCTGTCCTGATCTCCTCAGTAAACCATGGTAGTTGGTGTTGCGATATTAACAGATCTTGACACATACGGAGCATAACAATCAAGCACTGAGTTACATGTATCAATATAGTGATTAACAAGAGCATTAACATCAGATATTGTTTCAGGAAAACCATATGACTTCATCTTAAGATCATTAGTAAAAGACACATGATCAAAACTTTTGAAAGTACGCTTAGTGATATACTTTTTACCAACTTGAGGCTTTTTGTATGCAATTGTACACTTAATGAGATAATGATCTGATAACAAGGATTCATGTGCAACATGGTTAATCACAACATTGTCCTCAGGTCTGGAAATTAAGAGGCCCAATGTGTTACCACTGATATGGGTAGGATAATTTAGATGTTGTTTGAAACCATTAGAACACAAAGAATCTAAGAACCGACGAGCATCAGGTTTTTCAGGTTTGTTCACATGAATGTTGAAATCGCCTAAAATGAGCAATTTATTGGGCATAACCGACACTTCTTCGAGAAGGTTATCAATGTCAGCAAGGAAATCATTGAGACGCAGTTTGTTGGTTTTGGATGGCGGGGGTCTTTAAATGCACAGAAAAATAAGACCAGTCTGGCCCTCTGTAACACAGGCATATTCAAATGAATCAAAGATAGAGTTTAGAGGTGTTATAGTCAACTTAATAGCTGAACGAAACAGGATTCCAACCCCACCTCCACGCTGATCTAGAGCACGTGGAAAGTTCAGATATGAATAGCCTGGTGGGGTGAGTTCTGCGATAACTGCATTATCCTCACTGTGAAGCCATGACTCTTGCAGGAAAAGGATGTCAATGTTGCTTTCATGAAGAAATTCAGTTACATAACAAGTCTTGTTTCTAACAGAACGTGAATTCCAAGACCAAACATTTAGCAATTGATCACTAGGGAGTAACTCTCTCAAGTTCATAGGGTCAACATGGGTTTGCCCTGGTCGTTGTTTACTTCTACGCGCAGATATAAGAACCGGGATCTGATTTGGCTCGTTGTTTTGAGCAGCATTAGAAGTGTGATCACGATGTGATTTGACATACACACCTGCACGACAACCCCTATGTGTAGGTGCATGACAATTAAGATTGAGTTCTCTCAATCTAGACCAAGTTTGAGTTTGGAGACGATGTTGAGGGTTATTGAGTTTGAGTAATATGTCACGACTATATTGTATTCTAGTATCAGGAACAGTCTGTTGGGACTTGGCTTTTTAATATTTGGGATTCTGATATTAGTATTGATATATATTGGCCCTGGATTGTATTGAACATCCCACCACAGTATAATAACTCAATACGAGAAGTTGCAGATGAGTTCTGATAGAAAACATTGTGGTGTAAGTTAGAGAGACAAAGTGTCTATACAACCACAATTAAGCACCAAGTTTGAAGAGCTCACAGCAGTGCTGCCAACCAGGCGCTTAACTGAATATTATCAGATATACCTGTATTAGTTTGGTGGTTGGAGGGGTAACATACAGATATGTTGCACCAACCCTCTACTCAACCGCTTTTATATATTACATATAGCTATCAACGAAATGGAAATCTAGAATAATTTAGCTCAGATCCCCAACAGAGAGAAACATACGCCAAGCAACAGTGTCAGAAAGGATCTGGAAAGGAAGGAAGCACAATAAACCAGAGAAATGGAAACAGATCAGATTTCTGTGGCAAGGAAAAAGGCAAAAATGACACATATCGCCTGCAGCACACAGCTGCCGAGATTGGGCGCGCAAGGAAATAGAGATTGGAGAGATTGAAGGGGGGGATGGGGGGTTGGGGAAGGGTTGGTACAGGATTTTTCAGCAATAACAACAAACAGACACAAAAACAAAGAACATAGACAACAAAATAGCACCACACAAAGACCAACTCAACATACCAACCACAGCACACCAAACACACACAAAGCTCACATATGAAGTCATGGTAGGCCTAACCCCAAAATTTGCATATTTACAAGGCGAAAAAAGAAAGGAATCAATCAAGGTCAAGGGTCCACTTTTAAATGCTTATTCAATTTTCCCATTGTTTTCAGCACATTTTGTATTCCGTGTCCTTTTAAATTTTGACCAAATTCAGAAATGACAGCAAAATAGGGTCTGTCCCTTGGAACTACACTGGGATTTTAAACTTCATGCAAAGGAAAAGAAAGAAATGCACCTATCATGTTCTGAAGTGTCAAGAACGCCAAACATTTCCAACATTGGCGAACGTAAAGGACTCCCCAGGAAACAGAATTAATTAAAAACATTAATTCATCCCACAGATGAACCTTTTCACATCACAAAATAAATGTGAAACATAGATTCTGAAACATCCTTAACAAAAGTAACAATTGGGGAATAGCCCTGCAATTTATGAAGAAATTGGTTGGTACAAATAGCCTGTGAAGAAAGATGTGCAATAAAAGCAACGTAATTGCGGTTTCAATGGTACATTTAAAATTAGCACTATGAATCCCATATCAATCCAAGTCATCAAGGACATCTAAAGTATCAACCCATTTTGTTTTCAACATCAAACATTGGCATGGTTCCTAAGAATGGCCCACCCCCACCCCTAGACATGTTTGGGACACTTAGTTGATCCATAGAGAGGCGTAATGTGTGTCAAAAACGTTTTCCTGGATGTATTCGGATTCTGAAACCAATCAACACAAATGCCTTTTATCAAAAATTATATTTTCTCCTGTCAGTAATGGGAATATCAAATTCAACTACTAACATTTCAAATGGTTTCACCAAATTATAACCAATAAACAGATCAGAAAGTTATGAATCCCACTTTTCATCCCAAAGACGGGTAGAAAAAGAATTCTTTGATTTCAGAAGCACACATTGTTATTCCAACCAAATGGATCCTTGAGAGGAAATCGCCAGCCTAAATTCTTCTTAATCTTATCTCTGTACAAATACCATAATTAATAGTTTCAACAAGCTGACAATAGAAAGGTATTTCAAAATGACAGTAGGGCATCAGACCTCAGCAAAGATGGCCAATCCGAGTGGAATTTTTTCCAAGACAGAAAGCTCTATTTTTCCCAAACAAGAATGTCTGGGTCAAGCAGGTGTTTAAACCCAAATAAATTTCTGGGCCTGAGAAAAAAGGAGAGGATCAAACATCCCCAACCGCCATGTTCATAATCATTACACAGAATGTCCCTCTTGACTCTATCATTCCCCCCATTCACATCAAATTTATAGAACAGGTGGTTCATTCCTTCGTTTGTGACACATAGACATTTTCGAGCTTAACCATTCACAGGTATAGTTTACTAAGCCAGTTACCAAGGCAACCGTGTAAAATCTCCAACTTTTTGAAAAATTGGGGGCGCCCTAAAAAAATGTGCTAATATTGTTTTAAGTGCTTAGCGGTGTATTTGATTGCTTTGACTATTGTTGTTGTTGTTGTTGTTGTTTAAATATACATTTCCATTAATAAAAAATACCAGAAATACTACACAAACCAGGTAGCAATTTCAGTAAGGCAAAACTTAAAATGTATCTTATATAAATGCGTGAATGGATAGCGAGTTTAAAATTAAGACAGTAACAATACAACGAACACAATATTTGTTTTGTTCCCTTATTTCCTTCTTTTGTAAACAATCGCTTTGTTGTTTTGGCGATGCTTTAATGACGGCAATCAATCGATCTATAATGACAATGATATCAGAGTGAAAAATGAATTGTTTCTATTACTATTACCCGCCGTTATCAGTTGTATCGATTTACCAATGTAAACAAGTATCAGATCCTCACAGCAAATACTGCTATGGAAATATTTCTACTGGTAGCCAGATAGTGTCAGTACGGAGCAATTGAGCGCGGAAAATCGCAAGATGAAACAGAAGCTAGTACTTATGTTAGTTGTCATTGCGCTGCTCTCAACGATTGCAGCCTCGAGTGAGAAAGATTCAAACATAAAGAGGAAGAAACGAGATGAAGACGGTGAAAAGGGCGTGAGGTGTGCTAAAGACGACAACGGCAATGTAGAATGTAAGTATATCTTTTATACTCTAAATCACGACATTTTCATCAAAATACAAGTGGGCCAAACCCTACATTGTGTATTCATATATTGTGTACGTTTTTGCAAGGATATCATGTAAAATGTTCTCAATGAAAACATAAACAAACATATATACATACAAATAAAACTCATTTGTGAGTCGGTTATTGAAATAGCGCCATCTTTTGAAAAAAAAATATAGGCGACAGATGGCATGGCGTATTTTCATTTTTTATGACACCGACCTATTATCGGATTAAAGCGGCACTGGCACATTTTCACAAAATATGAAATTTCCTCAATTTGCTCTCAAATGTTAGTCTAGGCCATTGGAAGAACTGAGATATATTTTACACATAAAAATAACATACCCCAAAACAGATAGGGACATTGTTATGAGGATAAAGACATCCAGGTAATTTGTAGGCCAACTTTTAAGTTTTCCATAACTTTAATCAACAAATGTATATTACATGAATATTTTTGACTCGTACTCATCACTGATATTAAAACCACAAAGGTTATAGACTGATCAAACAGTGTACATAGCGTGGGAAACATGCATACGGCGTGCGTATTCTTGTGTTAAACGCCATTTTCGTCGTCTGCTGAATTAAGCGTCGCCGGCGACGTTAAATTATAAAATCGTTCTGTTTACCCGTAAGGAAGCTGATTTGGTCTTAATCATTTGGGTGAGGGCTTTCGTATATAAAACCTTACAACCATGCAAAAATATCGATTTTGAAAAATCTTGAGGGCGCACTATTTTTCAAATGTGCCAGTGTCTCTTTAATGTCCAAAAGACTGAAAGCCCGCCAACAGACAAATAAACATAAATAAAAAGTAGTACAAATCAAATTATCTTTTCTGTTTCATTTGACACAATCTACCTCTTTTTCTTGTACTTGTGTTTGTGTGTGTGCGTCTTTCTTTCTAGGTGGCCCAATGTTGGACGACGAGGGAAAAGTAATTCCCGGCGGGAATATTTACCTTTTGGGCAGAAACAACAAAGTGTGAGTAAATATCACTAGTTATCGATAACACAAACTACAATATATATAGAAGAACATACACACAAACCCACCCCCCACACACACACACACACACACACACACCTTATGGATCGGGGGGGGGGGGGGAGGACACGACCTGCTCGATTTGGGCATTGGGGATTTCCAAACGGTGATTTGGAGAACTGTTACGTGCATTTGCTATGGCAGTCTCTGCCTCAGTGACATTACAACATCAACTCTTAAACCTTCGTTCAAAAGAAAATATCATGATAATTTAGGAAAAAAATATTAACGTCAAAATCCGTTGAGGTTAGTGGATTAACCTTAAACCTCGCTGTAAAACAGTTTAATTTCCAAAAACGGTCATTTAAGATTTAAATATTCGTGACCAGGCCTAGTCTTTAGTCAAGTCTGTGTGTAACTGTTCGATATGCGTAAGAGAACCCTCCTATGGTAAGTCTTTGAAAAAGACTAGCACCCGGAAGTTGATACCGTTTTGAATTCGCTGTTGCTGTTAGGTTGGCATGTCCTTTCCTATGGATGTAATGTTTTTTCGTGATCCTAGTGTCTTTTATATTTGGGCTGGTATTAAAATTAGTATTTGCTTAATCCTATTCTTATTTGAATCATTGCAGAAGTTATATTAATACAATGCATAATTTATTATGATGACTTTTTCAGATCTGCAACCTTGAATGGAAAGTCTGTAGATTTGACCTCGCGAAGACGACGATGACCACTAAGATATACGTTTGCTGAAAGTCTTCATGGCAATCCTACGTGAAGAAACAAACTACAACCATACTGTCTCCTGTAATAATATAATTCTCCTATAAATAATGCCCACTGAACGCATTTGTCTTGATATTGAGATACTTGATAACGGGAATATTCCACACATAAAGCAGCGCGATTCTTGTTCGTTTCCCAAAATCTTGGACCGTTTAACCTTAAGAAATTCTTAGGAAATCTGTTGAGAGTCATAAAACAATCAAGACAAATACAAATGCTCATTGCGAAGTCAATGTTACAGATTAAATAGGATCTCTACCTATAACATTTTATTTCAGTGATATTTTTTTCCTATCCAAGTCGTTGTAAGTGCAAGAGAATACAATTGTTAGAAAATCCCAATTAAACATTATTATGCAAAAGTCTTTGGTCAGTGGTTCTTCAAATGGTTCTTCAGGCAACAGTTGTCACCTAAAGGGGACCATTTCAAGAACCACAGACTCAACCAAGTAATAAATTGCGAGTTATCCTAATATATGGCGGCACACAGATGTGTCACATGGCAGCTATTGCTCTAACAACCTTCTTGCACTAGGGGCAGCGTCAAAATTTAAACGGCTGTTGGCCGACGCGACGGTTCAAGACAGTGGTATATTTCCGGTCGCAGCGAGCGATTTCTGCTTGTGAGCATGCATACCACTTAATCTGGGGTCAAAATCCGGTATTGTGCATGACAATCGCTCGCTGCGACTGGAAGTATATCATGGGCTTCAGGGTGGTTGCGCCATGTTTCATTATTTAGAGTTACAGAAACTGGTTCCAATAGGAAAAAAAAAAACCCGGGGCGGAACAAGCAAGCTACCAGTGGTTACGACACCACCTCTTACATGTGAACGTTTCGTGAACCACTGTTTTCCATGCCAACACTAAATGGGGTGTAATTTGCTCCTGCCAACTCACGTTGGATGTCTCCAGCGGTGGTCTCATTGCTCCCAGT
Source organism: Ophioderma brevispina (assembly GCA_023653785.1). Lineage (NCBI taxonomy): Eukaryota > Metazoa > Echinodermata > Ophiuroidea > Amphilepidida > Ophiodermatidae > Ophioderma > Ophioderma brevispina. Next base: position 114,131 of record JAMKCH010074051.1, on the reverse strand, counting down.
TGATTTTTGTCTCTAAGGATCTTCTTGGATCTTGTATCATAAACTCATTAAAAATGTGAGAAGGTTTATATTGTCCTTCGTCTATATTCAAGTGGGGTCTCTTTTTTATTTCTTTTCCTCTTTTACGCAACGTTTGTATTTATCTTGCTCCATGCTTATGATCTCGCCAACGTCCCCCATTCAATGACGTGATTATTTGCCATACAATGGCCGTAACAGCAGACTTACATTGAAAGTAGATGTTATAGTCTGATTTTTTTTATTCCTGTCAGTAAACGCATATTGTCGATGGTACGAACACATCTGGAGGGGATGTGTTGAGGTCAAACTAAAAAGCCGTATTAACAGCTGAAAGGGTCAACTTTGTTCAGCAGAATAAGATGCTTTAAACCCAATTTACATGAACCCTTTTAGTATCGAATATGTAAAGGCTTCATACCAGATTCAATTGAATAGATTGTCGTACAATCTGAGACATGCAATCGATTCCTTTGTTTGGAGACAATCAAAGAAGGGATAAAGTGTCATGAAATTCGAGGCCGGGTGAACCTCTTAATCTGAGGAGGATTAGGCCACCTAAATATTGTAGTTCGTTATGAGTGACCAAAACATTTAGGACTTAGATATATGATTGGACAAAGACGTCAAACATTATTACTGGAACAAGACGAATAAATGAAAACCAGCGTAAACGAGGCTTAAAGGTCCCAGGAAATGCAAATAGAACTGATGTGGTTTGTGTCAAGTCTACAAGGAGGGCTGAGAAAGCATTCAATTTTTGAGTTGGTGATGACATCATTAGTGAAACTATTGATTTTTCAGAGAGTAATAGAAAATTCCAGTTGACTTTTGTGAATCTATTCATAGTTTTCACCAATGATGTCACTGGTAGTGTATTCTTTTTTCTGGTCCTGTTTATTGGAATGGAATGCCCCGTAAAGATTTGTAGTAGGTTTATCATATCATTTCCTGGGACCTTTAAACGTATTAGACTAAAAATACTGAATGAAGGAAAATGCATGCAAGCAGTTGTTGATATAGAAAAATCACACTGGAAAAACAACGACATATGTAGTATTGAAGTTCCTGATGTGGTTGTAAAAATGGTGGCGGATTCTGATAGTGGAGATTCTCCCTCTTCCAGCAATAATGACAAATAATTACTTATTCCTATCATTTTCTTTTCTTATGTTGAATGCGTCAGTTTGTTCAAGTTTGATGTTTGCAATTTATTCAGTGCATTTGCCTTGCATTATTTTCTTCGTGTGAAAAGGGACATTTTTTTAATTATGGCCTTGACCTGATCCGACATCGTCACATTAGAATTTCTATTGAATTAGTAGATAAAGCATACACCCTCTCAGAACGAATGGAATCGTCGACACGCCCCAAAACCTTTTAATGAACTGACAGGAATAAAAAATTCTAATATAATAACTCTTACTGACGCCAGGGTGATGTTGCCATAGCAACCTGCCTCTCTGATGTTAAGATTGTTATAAGTGTCCCAATAAAAGTTGCTCTTCGAAGTCGGAGGAATTAAATTGAATGATAAAGGGAAAATTTGTGTAAAGATCATACTGTCTATTTATTTTTGCTACATTTTGTCGAATTTGGTTTGATTGGTGCTGAAACAAGGGAGGTTTTTGTATATGGAAAATATGTTGTTCAAAAATTTGACAAACCTAGTTTATGAAGTGCATATTTTTTTTTATTAAAGCAATAACAGCACATTTTTGAAGAGCGCCCCCAATTTTAAAAATTTTATATTTTTGCACAGATATGTTGGTAATTGTCTAAACTATACCTTCGAACGAGAATGCTCAAAAATGCGTATTTATCATAAAATAAGCAATTTTGTAATTAGAATGTGGATCCCAGATTGTACTTAACGAAACGCAAGAGCTGAAAATGCTAAGTTTATGTCCGTCCATGATGAAATAGTGCCACCTCAAGAAAATGACCTCTAATTTGACTTGCCAGAACCAATAAAACAGCTAATGGATGAGCGTAGACACGTACATAGCGCAATTTCACGGCTATTTCATATTGGAAGGCCGTTTCCAGCAGCCGTTGAATTATTATCGGAGATCTCCGATATTAATTATTCTAACTACAAAACTCCTTCGTTTACGACACATAGACATTTTCGAGCTTAACCATTCACAGATATAGTTTACTAGCCAGTTACCAATGCAACCGTGTTAAAATCCCATTAACATTATTATTGCAAAAGTCCTTTGTCAGTGGTTCTTCAAATGTTCTTCAGAGCACAGTGGCCACCTAAAGGACCATTTCAAGAACCACAGACTCAAGCAAATAATAATTGCGAGTTTATCCTAATATATGGCGGCACACATAGAATGTTTCACATGGCAAGCTATTGCACTTACTCCTTCTTGCACTAGGGGCAGCGTCAAAATTTAAACGGCTGTTGGCCGACGCGACGGTTCAAGCCCGTGGTATACTTCCGGTCGCAGCGAGCGATTTCTGCTTGTGAGCATGCAATACCCACTTAATTGGGGTCAAATCCGGTATGGTGCACAACAATCGCTCGCTGCGACTGGAATATCATGGGCTCATAGGTGGTTGCGCCATGTTTCATTATTTTAGAACAGAAACTGGTTTCCAATAGAAATAAACCCCGGGCGGGACAATCATGCTAAACCATTGGGTTACGACCCACCTCTTACATGTGAACGTTTCGTGAACCACTGTTTTCCATGCCAACACTAAATGGGGTGTAATTGCTCCTGCCAACTTTCACGTTGGATGTCTCCAGCGGTGGTCTCATTGCTTCCCATTTGATTTCTTGTCATCTAAGTATCTTCTTTGATCTTGTATCATAAACTCATTAAAAATGTTGAGAAGTTTTATTGTCCGTTCTCTATATTCAGTGGGTCTCTTTTTTTATTTCTATTCCCTCTTTTACGCAACGTTTGTATTGTCTTGCTCCATCTTATGATCCGCCAACTTCCCCCCCCTAATGACGTGATTATTGCCTACAGGACCGTAACAGCACTTAACATTGAAAGGTAGATTTTTATCTTCTGATTTTTTTTATTCCTGTCATAACGCATATTGTCGAGGTAACGACACATCTGGAGGGGATTGTTGAGGTCAAAACCTAAAAAGCCGTATTAAAGCTGCACGGGTCACCTTTTTCAGCAGAATAAGATTCTTTAAACCCAGTTTACATGAACCCTTTTAGTACGACTATGTAAAGGCTTTCATACCACAGATTCAATTTAAAATGATTTTGTCGTACAATCTGAAGACATTCAATTATCGATTCCTTTGTTGGAGCCAATCAAAGAAGGGGATAAAGTGTCATGAAATTCGAGGCCGGGTGAACCTCTTAATCTGAGGAGGATTAGGCCACCTAAATATTGTAGTTTGTTATAACTGACCGAAACTTTTAGGACTTAGATATATGAATTGGACAAGACGGTAAACATTTCTGGAACAAGACTAATAAAATGAAAACTCAGCGTAAACCATGAGTGCAATGGTTATGGGGGTATATAATTAAATAGGGCTTTTTGATATAGAATTGTATCGGTTGCGCATGTCTCCGGCGCATAGCTCTGTAGCCATGGCGCGTATGTTCAAGGGTATTATGGTTTGATAGAGATTACTTTTGCCTGGGAAGGTTTCTGGAGTTTTGTGTACATTCAATTACAAAACCAATTAAAACACAGCTGAAATTCATCACCTGAATCTGGGTGTAACAGTTGAGGGTGTCAATTTCGAACCCAATGTTATTGCAATGCCAGAGTTAATGTTTCAATTCATCGTGACATGACACTGCTACATTACTGACTGTTTCCCATGGCTATCACTAAGGAGCATTATTTTGCATTGATTTGAATTTTGGAACCATGTTGAAAAACATTTAAAGATAAAGCTTCCACCCCAATGCTGGGACGTACGGTTCCTTTGAAAAGTACCACACTATACTTGAACTGCATTGAAATATATATATTTATTAATCTTTCCCTGGAGATGGCCAAGCGCCGATAGTGTTGAAAAAACGCCATGTGCGTTTGGCCGGCTTCGAACCGGGGACCTTTCGTATTCATGCACGACGCTCTAACCGACTGAAGTATCAGCAGGTTTTCTGTATAAGAGCGATAGATATCATCTATAGGTGTTAGTTTCGAAAGGTTCTTACTACGCCACTTCAATTGCATTGAAACTAGTCTTACTACAGTATAGTCTCACATTTTGATCGTTTACGCTGTGACAACGGAGATACGATGCTTGCTGCTTTTCCGTATTTAGTTATAACGGAACGATATGAATTGTTTGGTGTCACGTGTCAGGAACCAGGTCACGTGTCAGGTACAGGTATCATTTTGTCTCTTCCGGGCGACCGATATATATAATCCGACTATGTTAATCAGGTCTGTACATATGGCCCTCTGCCCAGAGTGCTATTATTTTTTCCAACAGACACGGTTTATTATGTCTAAACCGTACAAATTTTACTTTTCCCGACTGATTCCAAAACCGCTACATGACATAATCGGTTTTTTTTTTCCAATGTAGGGATACGGGTGTTGGTAAAAAAAAACCCAACCCCCACCCCTTTTTTTAATTCCCCCCCCCCGGGGTTTTGTTTTGGTTTTTGTCATTTTACCTGAATGGGTCCCCCGAAGCAAATAATAAACCAATCAATGCGGACGTTCTCAAATCTTTATTTTTTTTTCCAAAATTTGGTGTATTCCCATAATAAAAATTCCTTTTTAAGATTCAACACTGTATATTGTTTCTTTATATTAATATTAATGTCCCCGCATGAATGTTGAAAAAGAATGTCCATAAGTCTACAAACTGAAAACCAAATAGTCACCGGCTAAATACCCTTTAATACCGTGGACTGTAAATGAGTGCAGACGGATCCCCGTTTTAGTTAATAGCAGCAGGCTTACCGCCACTTGCGCGCGGCTGCGGGGGTGATGCGTCTAGGCTTGAAAGGTCCAGAAATGCAAATAAAACTGATGTGGTTTGTGTCAAGTCTACAAGGCAGGGTCGATAAGTATTCAATTTTTGAGTTGGTGATGTTGCAGACATCATTAGTGGAACTATTGATTTTTCAGAAGAGTACTAGAAATTCCAGTTGTGGAACTTTTGTGAATCTATTCATCAGTTTCAACCATGATGTCACTGTAGTGTATTTTTTTTTTCTGGCCCTGTTCAAATTGGAATGGAATGCCCCGTCCAGATTTTGAGTATGTTTATCCATATCATTTTCCTGCCGGGACCTTTAAACGTATTAGACTAAAAATACTGAATGAAAGAAATGCAATGCAAGCAGTTATTGATATAGAAACATCAACACTGGAAAAAACGACATATGATTATTGAAGTATCCTGATGTGTGGTAAAAAATGGTGGGCCGGTGCTGATAGTGGAAGCTTCTCCCTCTCCAGCAATAATGACAAATGACTTATTTTCCTTTCATTTTCTTATTTTATGTTGAATGCTTCGGTTTGTTCAAGTTTGATGTTTTTTTTAATTTTTCTAATTTTTTGTGTGTGTGGTGGTTTTATGGTATTTTTGAAAATGGACATTTTTTTATTATGTCCTTTGACCCTGATCGACATCTCACATTAGAATTTCTATTGAATTAGTAGGTTACCGCATAACCTCTCAGAACGAATGTAGTCGTCGACACGCCCCAAAACCTTTTAACGAACTGACAGAATAAAAATCCTACTATAAAAATCTACTGACGCCAGGGGATGTTGCCCATAGCAAACCCTGGCCTCTCTGTGTTAATATATTATGTGTCCCACTAAAAGTGTTCTCGAAGTCCGGATGAATTAAAATTGAATGATAAGGGGAAAATTTTGTGTAAAGATCATACTGTCTATTTTTTTTGCTACATTTTTGTCGAATTTGGTTTGATTGGTGCTGAAACAAGGGAGGTTTTTGTATAATTGAAATAATGTTTGTTCAAAAATTTGCCAAACCTAGTTTATAAGTGCATATTTTTTTTTAAAGCAATAACATGCACATTTTTGGGAAGAGCTCCCCCCATTTTATAAAAAATTTTATATTTTTGCACAGATCTGTTTTGGTATTTGTCTAAGAAAATATACCTTCGAACGAGAATGCTCAAAAATGCTATTTATCATACAATAATCATTTGGTATTATGAATGTGATCCCAAGATGGTACTATCACGAAACGCAAGAGCGCCTGAAATGCTAATTTTATGTCCGTCCATATGATGAAATAGTGCCACCTCAAGTAAATAACCTCTAATTTGACTTCCATGAACCAATAAAACAGCTAATTGTGAGCGCAGACACTAGTAGGGTTCAAATTAAAGTCCCATTCTAAAGCTTTTGGGGAATAAGGGTTTGAAGGTGTTTTCTTGTTTTTCAAGGGTGCTGAACAAGTTTTTTGGGTCCAACTTCTGGGAAAGGTGGGGAACTCTCGCTAGAGGCGGTTTTTTCAAATGGGCCGTCAAATTCCAGAAATGGCATATTAAAGCTAAAAAAGCCTATCTAATAGTTAAAAAATGAAATCAATTTGGGCTATTTCTTAATGCAGATCTTGTGTAGTATTTCCATAATTAGAATTTATGATAAGTACAAGTAGAGGGCGCGTTTTCAAAATGGCTGCCAAAAATTCTGTATAATCGCCTTTTTGGGACCGTTATCAATTAACTTATTAGTGAATACCAGTATAAATCAAAGTGCAGATGTTTGAGGTATTTGGTTTACATTTGTCAGGATCTGAACACATATTTTGGTCCAATACCCTGGAAAATGTGGGGAACTCTCGCTAGAGGCGTTTTTGGTTTTCAAAATGGCCGCCAAAATTCCATAAATTGTATATTTAAGCTAGAAACGGCTATCTGAGAATCCAATAGCCTAATGTCATTATTAGTACAACTGCCTTTTGAAAGGCAGTGAGGCCAACGTGAAGGATCTCAAAATACTATAACATTCCTAACAATAAAAAGGTTGCAGACGAAATTGCGCACAGCGAGAACTCTCAAGACATGTTTTTTTGCACAATGTATAGTGAACTCTCACACCCCATTATACTTGCTATTAATCCCATGGCTAAGAAAACCAAAGTTTTTTCATGAAAATGTACAATAGAAAATGGTTGATGTAGTCTTATCTCCCCGTCTACCGAGCTTTTTTTTTGTAACATGGTTTACCAAGGAGGGGGGGGGGGAGAAATTCCGTTTAAGCACCCGATGCTTATGATTTTGAATACCAGTGGATAGTTTTTATTTGTCTCCCTCTTTCATTGATACCAAACTAAGTATCAACATACCTATAGGCGTCACCAGAGTCATAAAGTCTTGTGCGACAAAATTGGCATTTTCCATAGAAATTGGCGAAAATCAATTTTGCTCTAAAATCGTAGGAATATCGGATTTTCCATGCGGTTTTCAGCTCTAAATGATGCAAACAAAACGTAGAGTTTTTAGAGCCATACTGTGCACAATATTTTCAAAAATTACCATAAATCTCGTAGGTGGCAACCCCCCTACCTTCGACTTTGTGGTAAGAACCCCTAACCAACCCCCGGGGGTTGAAGGTGCTACCACCTTCCACATTTTTCGCTAAATTGACTGGAAAGGTTGAGAGAATGATTACCCATAAGCTTTTTAAAAAAGGCTTTGGCATTTTAGCGCACCGGAGCCAAGTTCATTGGGGGTGGTAACCACCCCCCCCCTTCTAAGACAGGGTTAAACCAAATCTAAGGAATTGTTGTTATACCCGTGAAACAACCACGATTCGAACTACAGAGACAAAAGTTGTGTTACTATTTATCTTTTTCAGTCTCAGCCACATGTGTGATTTTTCAATTATTCTTTCCATCCAGGGCCAAGGGGGATGGTCCTGTCATTATAAGGGGAATACCATGTGCGACCACAGAAACACGTAAAAGGGTATATTTTCAAGATGTGCACGATATAATACGTAAATTTTGTAGCAAACCACTGAAATCTGAAAAAGGTGTATTTTTTCACACTTGAACCGGACTTGAACTTCCATTAGTGTACGATTTGGAATTTCGAGTTTTTTATCGTAACTTCGGCTCATTTTTTGTGTAAATGAACTATTCATATAGCCTACAAAGACACCACATTTCTCCTTTGCTTAGTAGATGTCCAATATTGCCAAGACTTTATTAATAAAGGTAGGATATTACACTTACAATACTTGTGTTTATGGTGCCTTTTGAAGACCATCAACTACTTGTACTTGGTTTACGGTACTTTTTTAAACGCCTTGTTTAATGGGTGCGGGGGTCTTTGAAATGGGACTTTTTTGGTAAAAGCAGACTCATCCCCCCCCGCCCCCCAATGGCCCGTGTTTTGACCCATCTCCTCCCTAAAAGTGGACTTTCTTGTCAACTTTCTCTACACTTTGGACCATTTTATGGACAAAATCACCAAAATAGGTGGACTTTGCCCCTTTTGTGGATGTGGATGTGGTGTGTGGGGGGGGGGGGGGGTACGACGGTGGACCTGCTGCTGATCTCGGGATGTTCCCCATCTCCATACTCCAGTACCCACGATCATGAACAAAACCGTCATAAGCTTAGGGTATGATTTTGAATTAGGTTCTGTAACAATTAGATCATAACTTAGGGGCTATTGGCCCTTATTAATTGCACACACTCTATACACTAGAAAAGGAAATAATGATCATGTTCAATGAAACAGGTCATTAAACAGAAAAAGCTAATTGAGATAACAGTTTTTTTAGAACACTTAAAGATTTGGGAACGTATTGGTTGAACAAGAATTAACATCTATCAATCTATGGACTAGTGACAGGATACAATGTTTCCATGTTCTGGCCCATTGTTTTATGAAAAATTGCAACTTTTGTCAAGCTATGGGTCCCTTTGTGGGCCAAAAAATGGTGTACTATGGCACAACCCTACCCAAACCAAACCTGAGTCCCCCCCCCGGGTACGGCGACACTTGATCTTGCTTTAGACGACACTATCCAGGGTCTCTGGATGATCGAATGAAACATCATACATTGACTGAGACTAAGATAATAGTAATACATACTTTGGCTCTTAAGTGCGATCGTGTGTATTTCACGTACGACACCATTCGTTACATGGATTTGGTATAGACTACATCGATCATTTTCTCTTGCACATTGTACCAAACACTTGCTTCTGACTTACCCAAGGGATTAGGGTTAATGCAAAATAATGGGGATTTTTGGTTCATTCTACATTTAAGCAAGTAGAGTGTTTACAAATTACTACATTGTGCAAGAACTTTGAGACCTAACTCTTGCTTGCTTTGGACATGACTGGGATCTGCATAAAGGCAATTTTATGCATATTATTTCTCTAATTAGGTTATTTGCATATACAAGAAAACGAAAGGTCCAAAATAACAAAATAAATATCATATACAATATTCCCATTGTGAATTTGCCACATTTTGGTACCAGGTCAATAATACTTTGGACGATGGATGACCATTTTGACCTCTGACCTTTCAAGGTCACTAAAGGTCAATTGAAAAATGGCAACATCGATTTTCTGAATAGTCATATCAGTAGTATACGTTTTTAGTGGTTGCCACAATTCACATGAACTTCACCAAATTTTACATAGGCCCTTCAATAGGGGACCTCCTATGGAATTTCCGTTTCCTGGGTGTTATTATCACGAAGATATAATTATTAGGACATTAAAATAAAGCACTAATGAGGTATTATGATAAGTTTCTAACAGTTTTTGATGGAGTAATCAAGGCAAATTTTTTAGTATATTCAGTGCCTTCAATTCTTTCAGGGTTGCGCCGTTATTGACGCCAAAAATCCTCGTAAGTACACTGACATAAACTGCACAGCGTTACAATTAAGAATCAGTGACATTTGGTATGGATTTTAAGTCAAGGTGAGTAAATGCCCAGTTTTAAAATGCGTGATGGATCCCGTAATAGCTTTATATTAATGCTCTTACCTAGTAACACGACCACAACCCAATATAAGGAGTGTCTAGTCAGAGGTGTTTACGGCAAACACTGTGAAAGTGGGCAGGAATGTAGAGAATTCGAGTCAAAGGTTCACCCGTTCCCGGTCAGAGCTACCTAAAGCAATGTTTCAATCTACGATCAAGAAAAACTTGCCAGAAATTCTCGACATGGCCTAAAATGATAGTAAATATAGCTGGCCGGGACACCGCGGCATTGGTGGTGTGTGTGTGTGTGTGTGTGTGTGTGTGTGTGTGTGTGTGTGTGTGTGGAAGCAATTGACTGAGGTTAGCCCGAGGGTTGCTCACTCTTATCCGCTACGATATCCCATGTATCTGCAGTTATTTGCGTTGTAGGAGAACACGGCCAATGTAATTTTAGTAGTATGGAATTCCAATATGTTAAATCTCAGTGTGAAATTTCCATTTCGCAACATACGCAATCATTGGCATTGAGTTGCAATGCATGGCAGGGCGGGGGGGTGTGTACAAGACCCAGTCAGTGACAGGGTAGTCTGCCTTGCTAAGCCATGCCATGATAAATCGTTTCGTATTCGGCATCTGACGTGTCAATGCATCTCTGCTTTATAATTATGTTTCTAATATGTGCGCCACTGGCCCCTGACTATTTGTAGGAACTTGGCAGTAATTTGTGTTTTAAACTTTTTTAATTTGAGTAATTTAATAACTATTTTGTTGCATTCAACAGACTTTATGCTCAATGGCCTTCACGATATCAAAACATTCATCGGGCCTGGCACTTTGTGTTCCACGACTCGTCAGCACGCATGTCGCAAAACCTACAGGATAGATGATGTTGGTGTTGCCCGGGATTTGCTCAGCCTTTTACGAATCGAAATAAATAACGTCCCCCCCCCCTGGTGTGCTATTATTGCGTTAAACACGTAGTGACCAGGGGTTTTCACCCCCGTTGGTGGCGCAAAGGGGGGGGGGGGGGAGGCCCCCCTAAGGAAACCACTTTCCCCGGGAATTTTTGTACGCAATTTATACCACATGTGGAGAGTCATAAGAAACCCCAATCGCAATAAAAAAATAAATTTGTTATTTGGGCGGCACATTAGGAGCAAAACATTTTTTTTCAAACACGTGAAGAAATGGGCAAAAGAAGGGAAATTCCAAATGAGCTTTGCCGCTTACATCAAACTTTTTTGAAAACCTATTTTATGTTGATCTCTACTCTAGAAGACCTAAATAACATATATTTAACCACAAACTTGCATTGTGTTTAGGGAATCCTGTTATTTTTTACGGGGGTTGCCAAATACCACGGTCATTTCCCACTTTGTACAAACTGTAACGTAACGGTTTAGGAGCAACCGTCCACAACTGAATTGTTTTGTTTTTGCAGCACATAAAGGGTTAATTATTTTTACTGTTACTAATAATTATTGTTTCTTGATTTGGATAATAGTTTCTGGATTACTTTCGTTAGGTGCCCAAGGGGTGGGTGGTCCATGGGACCCTCCCTAATGACCTCATTAACGACTAGGCCGATTTAATTATTTTGGTATGAAAAGAAGCGATTTTAAAAGTCAGACAATTACAAAAAAATTCGGCGCAAAAATCCCACGCGCAAGCGGCCAGCGCGAAACAAATTTGGAGGGGTCCTAGGACCATCTTGGTCACTATTAAGTGTTAAGGAAATTAATTTCAAATGGGGGAATGATATACCTCTCTAGAGAGGGATAGGAAGCACATCAACAAGACAACAAAAAACAACCGGCTCATGTGTGCTCCGGCCTGATTTTTACAAAAAGAAATTAACATTTTCAGGAAAAAAACACAAATTTAAATTCTTCCCAAACTCAATGCCAAAACTGCAACGAAAGACATCAAGAACACAAGTTTTGGATATTATCATTATTTTGTAGGACTTTGAGGACAATGTTTCCGAATTCTGTAACTTTTAGATTTTTTTTCATTTTGGAATTGTCACTGCTATTTTATAGCTTCGGTTTCTAGATATGCTGCAGGGCCGTCACCAGGATTTATTTTGGGGGTGCGTACGATCGAAAAAGTGGATTTTTTTCGAAAAGTTGCTTTTTTTGCTGTAAGGTGGACCTAACCCCTAAAATGGTCCCTTTTGGACTTTTTAAAAAAAAACATTTCAATTCACCAAAAAAAAAAACCAAAAAGTGGACTTGCTTTGTCAAAACTTCTCTAATTTAGACTTTTTTATAAAAAATTTAGCAAAAAGTGGACCGTTTGACCCTTTTGTGGGATTGGAGGTGGGGTGCGACCCCCGCACAACCCCCCCCCGCGCCCCCCCCCCCCCCCACCGCGTAGGGGCCTGTATTCAATGTGTTACATAGAGTTATAAATGGGTAAAAACGTCATGAGGATACAGTGAGGCACAAGTTGTGATACACTAGCCAATGCACACGTAACGTAAATATTTAACAGAAAGTGAATCAGCGTATCATATCCCTCCTAGTTATTAGTCGCCAAGCTCAGCAGCCGGTGTAAGAAGTAATTATTGTCGCGCGTACTCATAGTCGGGAACATGTGAACAATAGGGCATCGTTCAGTTGTCACTCTTCTTCACGTAACATTAGTTTCACGCGTTATTCCGTTATCGTCTATGGAGCCCGGACTATGGCTCCCACTATATCCTGCTTTCACACCGTTATTATTTTTGAAAAATATCTCGTTTGTCGATTCGAAAAAAAAAAGTTTATCGATTTGGTACAAACCGTCATATGTAATTGATAACAGATCCCCTGAATACCAGTGATAAAGAGTGTGTGTTTAACTCTTTTTTAATCTAGTTTATCGATTAGATAACCCTCGTATTGTCGATTTGGAACTTAAAATTCTAATTGCTGAAATAGGGGATTTTTCCGTACCTGACCCATCTGACACCTTTGAATTCAAAAGGTTTCTCGATCATGAATTCAAAAGGTTTCTCGAATTCATACTGCGTGTGGGTGTCAGAAAACAACGTGTGTCAGATGGGTTGGTTACGGAAACTCCCCTGACAACAAGAATATCCAAGAATTTTACCCCTTTATCTAACAAATTACTTGATATTAAATAAGAAGATCGTAAAGTCCATTTTTAAAGAAGTTGTTGGACAATGTTTTTTTTCCGATGTTACATTAGTGCAGTTTCGGTCCGTGGTTGCCACGTAACCTGCTAAGCAAGTAACCTTGTTTAAAATTGCCCCTTCTTATGCTTCCAAATTTGATATTCAATACGAATGATTTCGTTAAAAAGCAATGAAATTACACCACCCTTCAGGTACGCATGGTGATTATTATTATTACTAATATTATAGCTTATGTAGTAGGTTAAGGGGGAAATGGCTATTGTTATTCACTAGTGGGGGGGGGGGGTACTACTGTTGTGACTCATTATGTATAGACTTAGTCACGTGGCCAAAACACGTCACATTTGGGGAAGGCATAACAATGTAATGTATGAAGGTTTTGAAAGTTCCTTAGTTTAAAGTCCCTTTATAAATATACTGGACCCTAATCCGTGTTACATACCATGTGCAATCTTAAAGGTCACAGGAAATGCAAATGGAATTTATGTGGTTTGTGTCAAGTCTACAAGGAGGGACGAAAAGCATTCAATATTTGGGTTGGTGATGACATATTATGAAACTATTGATTTTCAGAAGAACAGAAATTACAGGTGACTGGTGTGGAATCTATTCATGGCACTGACTGAAATTCAATATTTTCACTAATGATGTCACTTGTAGTGTATTCTTCTTAGTGGCCCTGTTTATCGGTAATCGAATGCCCCGTAAAGATTCGGTGTAGATTTATCATCTAATTTCCTAGGACATTTAACGTATCAAAGAGTTATCTACTATTGAAAATACATGCCCACCGTCGTTTGCCCATACTGACATAAACTGAGAGGACAATAGAGTTGCCTGCTATTATGTACTAGCGGGAGGCCCGGTTCGTCCGCTAGCTGAGTAAACGGGGCGATCACTGAACCGGAACCGGTGTAGAAGTAACCACTGTCCGGCGTACTCATAGTACAATGGTGAACAATAGGGCAATCTATTCCGTGAACTCTTTTACGCAACATTAGTTTTCACTCTTTATTCCGTTTAATCGTCTATGGAGCCCCCCCGGGACTATGGCTCCCACCGGACTATATCAGCTTTCACACACTTCATGTAAACAGAATCGATCACTCACTGGTACACCACCCGCAACCACACCAGGCTCTGATAAAGGTCCCAGAAATGCAAATGGAATTGACGTGGTTTGTGTCAAGTCATACAAAGGAGGACCAGAGCATTCAATATTTGGGTTGGTGATTAATGACAATCATTTGTGGTACAATGATGTTTTCAGAGAGTAATATAAATTTCCAGGTGACTGGTGTGAATCTATTCATCGGGACTGAACTGAAATCAAATAGTTTTCACTAATGAATGTCACTTGTAGTGTATTTTTTTTTGTGGCCCTGTTTATCGGAATGGATGCCCCGTAAAGATTCGGTGTATATTTATCATCGGGTCATTTCTGGGACCTTTTAACTTACAAAGATTATCTACTATTGAAAGAAATGCCACTGTTTTCCCATACTGACATAAATAGAAAGAGGACAAAAGAGTGGCCTGCTATTAATTTAACTATCTGGAGGCCCGGTCTTCCGCTAGCTGAGTAAACGGGAGCGCTCACTGAAACAGGACCGGTCAATTGTACAGATCGAATCACTCACGGAAAATACACCACCTTCAACCACACACCAGTCTCTGATTCAAGTCCCAGGAAATGGCAAATAAATTGGATGTGGTTGTGTCAAGTCTACAAGGAGGGACACACAAGAAGCCTACAAGTATTTGGGTTGGTGATGATGACAAATCATTTGTGGTACCAATGATGTTTTTCAGAGAGTAATATAGAAAATTCCCAGGTACTGGTGTGAATCTATTCGTGAACATGGACGAAAATCAATATTTCATTTCAATCACTAATGATGTCACTGGTAGTGTATTCTTTTTTACTTGGCCCTGTTTATTAGACTGGAATGTCCCATAAATGTTTGGATTAGGTTTATCATCTCATCTCCTTGGACCTTTAACGATAATTTTGGGCATATTAGGCCATGAGGCCACAGCGAAAAAGATGCTCGGATAAGGACCAAGGTGGCGCATTCTGGGAAGTACATAATTCCTCTTTTCTTCCGAAATAATTTCCTAAATTATAGAATCAGTTCTACGTGCGTTTAATCTAGTATGTGCACATTCTCGAAAAATGAATTAAATGTCATCTCAATTTTGCCCTGAATATCAGGGACTACGGGATTACACCAGGATTCAATTGACTCCAGCAAATAATGGGGGGGCTATTGATAAGTAAATCCGTTCGGTGATGTAGAAAACCAAACACTTCACAGATTCCTTTTTCATCTGGGCTCGCACAGAGCCAATGGTTATTATCCATGCAACTGAAAAATTGCCGGTGTGAGGAATTTTAGAGAGCCTACATATCAGAAAGTCCTAGACTCTAGTTTCGTCTGGATACTGGGCGTCCGTCGGACGCCCAGTCTCCGAAAACCTTTAATCACAGGATTCAGAACTGTTGTCCTAGACAACAGGCGTCTGAAAACTAAAGTTAAACTTTTACTTAGTGCGACCCCCGGACTCTGTATTTTGGGGACTCCCTCAAATTCGTTACACAACATCGCAAATTTCAAGTCCTCTCAGGAAGCGTCCATAGGACCTCTTGTGCGATGACGCAAGTCCTCGGACCCTGTGAATACGGGGATGTAGTTTCGGTAGGACCGGTCTAACGCTGTGCTGTGTTCCTAGGACCCCTGTGGTTACTGTGAGTTAGTGTCCCAAGGCATACAAAGATATGCTACTCGTACTTTAATTGAAAGGTACTTGGGTTCTTAAAAGCAGGCCGACTCCGAGCAGTCCGCTTGTGGCTTAGCGGTGTCAGATCTTCCGACGACCAGGTATGTATAGTATAAATGTGTATATTTGTTGTAAGTATGCAATTTGGTGATTATCTACGTGGTTCGAGCACTGGTCCGCACCTTTAAGAGTTCGACACTAGGGTTTAGAAATTGTGTTATTATTTTTTTTTCTCCTTATTTATATTTACACTTTAATTTTATTATTTCAAAAACAGATTTATTATTGTTTTTATTAATTAGTGATTTATTACCTTCTCTTTTGACATTAATTTTTATTACTTGTGTTTCAATATTTTAATTAACTCTTCTTTTTAAATGTTGATAATTAACTGGTCATTGTAATCTAAACAGCATGTTGTAATTATAGACAGAGGAAGTTTTAAATAGAGAAAACAGTTCTGAAAAATGAAGAATTTAATCTTAGTCTGAGAGATATGGTCCAAGTTAGGCCTGACGGTAAAGTTGAGTATATACAACAATTAATTCTGTGCTGAAAAATGATAGATTAGGGTGTGTAGAATAAAAATCTGCCAGTTGCCACCTGGGCATCCTTGGGCTTTTGAGAAATCCAGATGGCGGGTCGCCTAAATAATAACTAGATATTCACCACTATTTAATCAACTATTGAGTTTCTAATATACTAACTACAGCCTGTTAAAAAAAATGTACAATCAGAAAAAAAATTGGTTAAATATGAAATTTCAAATAGTCATTCTTACTTGGCATAATATTAAGAGAAAGACAGGCTTTCCAATGTGTGTTTGTTTCATCTTATTTGCTTTTGTCAATCCAGAGATAGAATCATTTTGTGCATATACCAAAAACCCATTTTGTGCCACTTTTAATGTCATGGGGCAGAGTGCTCGCCAGTTATGCCATGCTGTCTTGAATCTCACAAACATTGCAACTTGACAAAAGAAACAAAACCAGATTTAAAGTAAACAAAGAAGTCTAGTTTTTTTATCGACACAATGTTTAATAGTCAAAATAATCAGTTAATGATAAATATCCTCTTCTTTCAAATAATAGACACACAAATAATTTAATGCACGTTACAATGAAATGGAACTTCGAAATTATTACAAAATTGGTATCTGTTTAAATCTTGCTGGAAGGAATGTAATTGCCACCAAAATAAACACTCCAAAGAACTGGTTTAAAAAATATTGCACTATCTTTGGTGCATTACTAATTGTTGAAGTCAATAAAAATTTGAATTTGGAAGAAGTATCAAAGTGTGTTAGGACGCGTGTTGCATTTCATGATACTTCAAGACCATAACAACTCTCTCCTCCTGTCAGGTTGCTGCTGCATGCCAGCTGTAGCTCATGTTCTCTTCTAACAAACAAAGATCGGGGGATGTTATTCACTTTATCTTAAAGAACCAGAACTTACTGATATAACTTCCACCAGTACGTAACTTGTTTTTCTTCCTATCTTTTAGAGTTTCCTTTTATTAAGTTAATAATCCATTTTCCTGTGATCTCCCCGGCCCCCCCGGTATACGGTAAATCGCGTAATTTAATCCCTAGTAATGGTGTTACAACACATACTACTGAACGATACCAATTTCACAGTGTACACGTTTTACAATCGTGTAACAACGTTTCAACTTGGCAACATGGCCGTTGCTTGGAAATCGGCAGCGAAAGTTTCAGCGTACAACTTGAAAGCGTGACTAAAATGATCCAAGCAAAATCTAAATGCCCTTAAAACCTAGGGGTGTTTACCTCAAAACAAAACGGTCAGAACATATTTCTACATCACAGTTACATAATCTTTCGGAACACCTCAGAATTTTTGTAAAAATTGATTAAAAGGTGAGCAAGTTTCGCATTTTGCATTGCGATGATCAAACTCGTGAGGTTAATTGGTCAGTCTTGCAAGGCCGAAATTCAGCATTTTTGCTATTTTCAGATAAGACTAGGAGTCACGCAGGCGGCGGTATGCACAAGGAACTGGCAGAAATAGTGGGGGGGGGTGCTGCGTGACTCCATTATGGCTAGACTTAGCCACATGGCACAAAACACGACATTTGCAGTACATGATCTTTGCACTGTATGTCGGAACGCATAACAATGCAATGAAAGTGCCAGTTAAAAACAACGATTTATCTATATTGAAAAGAAATGCCATCTGCAGCTGCTTTCCCATATTGTCATAAATTGAAAGAGGACAAAGAGTTGCCTACTATTATATTAATATAAAAAAAGAAAAATTAAAAAAAAAAAAAAAAAAAAAAATATTGACATATTATGTAACTGGTTATAAGCTTGAACTTACAAAATACACCGTCCTTAAAAACTAACTTAAAGTTGGTAATACTTGTCATGTTTGGCTATTGTGTATTCCCTGCCAATGAGGACTTTGATGGTACTTGGGGGGGGGGGGGGTTTTAACTTTGCGCCCCTATGTTTTTTTCCTTCCCCCAGTCCCCCCCCCCCCCCACCAGAAGAAAAATGACGGATTTTTGGGCCAAAAACTGCGATTTCCAAATTTGGGCAAATTTTTTAGTTTTTTTGTTTTTTTAAATTGTTGATTTTTTACCCCAAAAATTTAACATCCCCCCTTCCCCCCCCGTTTTCCCCAGTCTGGTGCCGCCACTGAAGCTCATGGAGGCTTCCCTTGCCGACCTCCGAATACATTTTAATTTGGGTGTAGTTTATTATTTTTACAATTTATTTAGAGACTGTGACAATAAAATGGATTGAACATGAGGGGCGTCAGATGCACCCAATTGCTGGTATACTAATATACGGGGAGGCACTCCCATCTTGGAGTTGACTCGTATTTGACCCCAATATTTTGAAAATGCAACCCAAAGACCACAATTTTTAAAGTTTACCAGTGTCACCTAAAGACCCCCCCCCTATTTTGGGGGAAATTTTTTAAATTTTTTATATTTGTAGGTTTTTTCTTTTTTGGGTAATTTTTGCAACTTTTCTAAAAAATTTTGCATGCAAATTTATCACCCGAAAACCCCCTATTTTTGGGGCTTTATTTTGGCATGTCTCTCCCCAACACACAATCCAAAACTTACACATTGCGACCACAGTCGATTTCGTTCTCCAACTGAGCGGCAATATAATTTTTCCTGAAGGTCACAATCGAGGTTCACATGGGCATATTTAAAGAGCTTCGCTGTGCGTGCCGTCAGATGCTCGATCCGGACGTCCATGGCGAATTCACCGTAGTAACCATGGTTAGCGTGCCGTAGTCGACTTTACTTGATTAAAAACTTAAAGTATTGCTATTTTTTTAATGACATGAATAAAATATGGCTGTTAACTGAAATTGGATATACCAGGAAATTTCAGCCGCATCAGACAAAATTTGTGAGGCATTTTTTCTTATTTGGAAGGTACAAGGAGAATAGACCCCCTAGATGTCTCTAACAATCACATGAAAGTGAATGTGTTGATTCCATTAGGACTATCATCCATCTAAATTATATTCGGCCTTAGGTTCCTGCAGTATCAAACATATTGTTTGGTCCCATATTGCAAGTATGTCTTATGACCCTTTTAATGTGATTTAAAATTTTGCACGGTAAGGGGGTCATTGAGGTTGAGTTCCCTTTCCATCCCATGTACCCACCATTTCCCCCACCCCACCCTCCCTCTTCCCCCCCCCCCCCCCCCTGGCAGACGACTTGCCAAATTTTCCAAATATGTAGAAAGATTTCCAAAAAAATGACCACTCCACTGGGTGGGAGCTACTACATGTACAACCCGAATTGTGCACATACCTCAGCCACCCCCTCACCCCACCCCCACTTTAATCACAAACAGGAATGAGTAATCATTTGTAAAATGAGAAATAACTAGATGACCACCATCTGCCGGAAAGCATACAGATCCATGTCACCTACAACCATCCCCTTCCCACCATGCCAACAGCGCTGATACACAGGACAACAACTCGTCCCCCCCCCCATCCCAGCCTCGATGATCATGACATGTGACACATCATTAGCTATCATTATATAGTAGTAATCATTCCTGTCATACGTATTTTACCCCTGGGGCATGAGCATACACGACACTAGGGTGCAAAAATCCATATTAAAGCATATGACTACACCCGGAGTCCTGATATTGTGCAATTTCTTGTGGTCTGTATTTTTGCATATACACAAACCGCCATACATTAAATGGACCAATGCATGATAAATTCGGCACCAATTGCGAGCTGAAGGCTATATTTGCCGAAAAAAGTGTCATCAACATACAAAATATTTTGACAACCCACACACGGGAGGAAGAATTCCAACATTTACTATCGCTTAATCACAATAAGGCATCATAGAACGGAAAAGTTAAAAAAAGTGATGCACAAGTTGGCCGAAAAATGTCGAGATCGACTTTTCTCTCGCTGATTTTATTCGGGGAAAAAGCAAAGAGTTAGAATTGGGGTCACAGATATATAAAAAATGTAAAAAACTGCCATCGGTATCGCAACAGTTTCCAAGGCAAAACGGTTAATGTTTACCATCAATATTAAAAGCTATGGCCATAGAGATTTTCCCTCAGGACGGACACGGTGAATGACGTCATATAATGTGCAGGGCTACACACGATTCAGCTCTTAAAATTATTGGGATCGTGATTCGAACTGAACAGTTTTCTTTGTTTGACAAAATACAGTACCCTATTTGTTGAGTACTCTGTCACAGAAGCCGTGGGTTGAAAGCGCCAGCCTTTTACACCCATACCCATTTCTATGTGCTACCCCCAGGCCCCCGGGCATACGGTACGTCGCGTAATTATTCCCAAGAAATGGGGGTCAGCACAATTACTACTGAACGATACACCATGTCACAGTGTGCTCATTTACAATCGTGCAACAACGATTCAACTTGGCAAAACAGGCCGTTTCGTTGTGAAATCGGCAGCGAAAAGATCCCGCTTACACATGAAAGCATGACTAACATGATGCCAGCAAAAATCTAATGCCACATTAAAAAGCTTAGGGGTGTCAACCTCAAAAACAAAACTGTCATCTCTATAGAAACATATTTCTACATCAATTGGTGACATACCTTTCGTGGACCCTTCTGGAAAATTTGTAAAAAAAATGGTTAAAGTGCCGAAAATTCGCATTTTGCATTGCGATGATCAAAACGCGTGAGGGATTAAGGGTTGTCTGGCAAGTCGAAGCTTCGAAATTAATAAACGACAGATTTTTTTTAGTAATCTCAGCTTGGAGAGTCACACAGGCGGCGGTACTGGAAATAAGCAGAGAGAAACGCCTCAGTTTTTAATATTGCGTTATTGGTACCAATTTTCACAAATATATAACTTAAAATGTCGAAGTTTTCTGATCCGAACTTTGAATTTGAACTTTGAATTATGTAATAGTCCAACAGATTTTCCCTGAGCTCGGACGTATTAGCTACATGACCACTTTGTATTGCATGGAGGAAAGAGATAAGAAGGAAGCACAACGATCACTTTGCTTTGACCAATCAATCTGCCGCCCAATAATTGGAATTGTTAATCATAACCTCACAAGTAGCCCTTCCGATATAATCCTTAATCCGCATTTCTCGCTAGAGAGCGGGGGGGGGGGGGGTAGGGCATGCCAACCTCACAGCAACAGAACAACATCAACTCCGGCGTAACCCGAGTGCTGGTCTTATTCAACGCATATCGAACGATCACACACAGACTTGATTAAAGGCTAGTAGGCATGTTTCTAAAACATTTTTAAATCTACATGACTGTTATTGGAATTGCAGGTTAATCCACTAACCTCGAGGATTTCGACGTCAATAATTTTTTTCCTAAATTATCATGATATCACTAACATCTTTTGAACGAAGGCTTAAAGGGACATAATGCCATGGACAAAAAATTGACATAATGAAAGGACCCTTACGGAAATCCTTCCACGGTTGTGGAAAACAATGGATGTACATTATCTTACCAAAAACAGTAAAAAAGGGAAGAGTTCCAGGGGGGAAGTGGCAGTTGTGCAAATTTCTGGAAAAAAAGAAAGGTGTTGAAATCCCTGACAGAATTTACAGTGTATCTAGCATGTTTGGCGACATAATTCAAAAGCATTCACACCGGTGTGAAAGGAGATATGGTCCGGCAGGAATTCATAGTCCGGGCTCCATAGACGACAACGGAATTAAAGGTGAAACTAATGTTGGTGAAGAGTCAACTGAAGCGATTGCCCTATAGACCAGTAACAGCATGTTTGGTAGTGTAAACATGGTAGGGCCTGGTATCTTGAAATAGGTCGGGCCTGACTGTTACACACGGGCAATTGTATCTGTTAGAGTTTTAATACTATAGGCCATAACGATTGGCAGGCATGGATGGCAGTCAACACCAAAAACAAAGTGACGTAGGATGTTAACTGGTCTATTGCCCGGACTGTGAGACCGGCGGACAATATCTCCTGCCACACCGGGATTCAGGCATTGTACTTTAGGCTTGTAGTAAGATATTGATCTGCCAAAGTGAAAGATGGATCTAGCCGGGAGTTAGAGAAGATTGACATAGAAATGGTATGTGACTGATGATTGAGAAAAATGCATTTTTAAAGTGTGGTAAATGATAGTCTTGTTCAAGACGCTCGGCTATGTCCCCTTTCGAGGTACATCCCCGTGTATGATCATTGGTATGACCCTCTCCCCCCGCGCCTTAGTCTATGTAAACCCTAGGTCGAACACGTCCGGCGCCCATGTAAACTTGTACACATATACACATGTCACAGTATATAGAAAAATGGTCTCAGAAATCTTTTTCATACCTTCCATTTTATATACACGAATCACTCCCGTTCTCTGTTTTACGTTTATAAACGAATTACTATACGTCCGCAAGTCAACACTGCACCGCTACCCGAATCTCCTCCCACATTAGAAATTGCTAAATACAGAAATCGCTCACTGCGAGGCGGAGCCGAGAGTCTTGTTATTTTGGAATTTCAAACAACTTGATGGGCCGAACTAATTATGCAAATGAACACAGTAGCTTGTACTCATTGGATAAACGATGTCGCTTCATGCTGTCAATCATGAGTATAGCCGGAGCAATGGACGGGTCTGGTGACTGGTCAAGTACGGTTTATTTTGCGTGTGTTCATGTACAAAGGCCCGGTCACGCTTTATGAATAAATAATTAATCTCGACCAGTAATATTACGTCATTGCATCATATCTTTGATTGGCTATTAACACTTGAATAATTCATCGTAGCCGTATATGGAAAGACAATCCCCTCGCGAAGAATTTTCCACAAATTCGGAAAAAAATTACAAACTGGCCAAGACGCTTCGCTGAGCAGGAAAATTCGTCTCTACGTGCAGCGTCACTCGTCTTTTCAATTGCGTTACCGAATAACAATGAAGACCGTACATTGTTGGTTGGTGGGATTCTCAGCCGAGTTTTGATTTTAATACCAGTAATAGGCTATGATTTCAACAGTTTGCTAGTGAAATAATTCAAGCGAAGCGTATTGACCAAGACTAGGTAAACGATGGCAGTAATGTCAGCATCCTTGTTCCAGAAATTGCCACAAACTGCCACCTCCCCCTGGAACTCTTCCTGTTTTTACTGTTTTTACAGAATGTAACATCCAAATTGTTTTGAAACTCGTGAAGTGATTTCCGTAAGGGTCCTTTTCATTATGTATTTTTTTCATGCCATTATCGTCCCTTTAAGAGGTGATTTTGTAATGTCACTGAGACAGAGACTGCTTTAGTAAATGCACGTAACAGTTTCCCCAATTACCGTTTGGAAATCCCCAATGCCCTCCTGCCCTACCCCGTGCTCGAGAAAATTCGCAGTTCGTGGTTGTTTCTTCATTGCGTAAAGATTCCGGGTCATCGGGAATCAGCGAATCAGGACAATACTCAAACATATATGGCGGCTTATACATGGAAACCCGTCAACACGCCCGGGTGTTCTTGGATTGTGGTCGGGAACCCATGCTCGTTCCAAAAAAAAAGAGGGACTAGCTGCAAATGCGGACTACCGCTAGGGGTATAAAATCACAACAATCAAGTTCTAGTCCCGCTAGGGGTATCAAATTCAGTTGTGATTGTGACTGGTTCAATGATACAATTAGGAAAAAAATAACCTAAACAAATCAGCAGAATAACCCTAAGTGTGTATTTTTTCTTGCAGTAGCACAAGTGTCATTTTTCTTGTATATTGGCTATTTTAAATGTATCTTTTTCATGTATTGGGAACAGGCCCCGCAAGGGGTATAATCTCACTGCAAATTAGTCCCGTTAGGGGTATATATTTTCACTGAAAACTAGTATAATTTCACCAAAACAGGTCCCATTAGGGCCGGGTATATTTTAACTGAAAATTGGTCCCGTTAGGGGTCACTTTCAGAACCCCTTAAAGAGTATGGGTACCCGATGGAAATCCAAGACCACACCCCCACCTCCCGTCAACACGTTTAAATTTAGTCAAACTTTCATCCTTTATTTCTCACACTGAGCAGTCTTGGGCACTAAAGCTGAACACATAACGATGTACAAACACGATATTTAACGAAAACAGCAACAAATACACACCGGAGAGAGCCGGAACATTTTGTAATATTTTATACAATACTTTTTCACTTTTACTTGTTCGTACATAGAGTTTTCAAAACATTTTCCAGTAATGATTGCTCGCCCATCATCGATTGTGGCAGAGGATTACGATCAAAGGGTCGCTGTCGAATGCCTTCCTTTTGTGCGGGTGAATGGATAAATAGATTAAAATCGGATGGTGGAAGTCTATGTGGTTCCTTCTTATCTCTCTCTTCCATGGTTATAGTAACTCTGATCATCAATGCAAGACCTGTTGCATAAATATCATGAATATAAATCTCAAGTGAGATTTTGAAGTAGTATGAATTATTTATAAACTAAAAATCCCCTTCCTATTTTTTTAATGTTTTAGCTTGTTATGTCAATTTTAGAGGATAACAGGAATAGCTCATGAAAACCGAGTCTTATGTATACGGAATATCGCAAAATGACAATTCATCAGCCTACATCAGTTACAACTATTAAGGGCGCTTCTCTCTAGGGCGAAAATTCGTCTCTACGTGCAGCGTCACTCGTCTTTTCAATTGCGTTACCGAATAACAATGAAGACCGTACATTGTTGGTTGGTGGGATTCTCAGCCGAGTTTTGATTTTAATACCAGTAATAGGCTATGATTTCAACAGTTTGCTAGTGAAATAATTCAAGCGAAGCGTATTGACCAAGACTAGGTAAACGATGGCAGTAATGTCAGCATCCTTGTTCCAGAAATTGCCACAAACTGCCACCTCCCCCTGGAACTCTTCCTGTTTTTACTGTTTTTACAGAATGTAACATCCACCGTGTTTTGAAACACTATGAAAGTGGAATTTCCGTAAGGGGCCCTTTTCATTAATGTTAGTTTTTTTCATGCCATTTATGTCCCTTTAAGAGGTGATTTTGTATGTCACTGAGACAGAGACTCTGTGTTTATTAAATGAACGTAACAGTTTCCCCAATTACCTTTTGGAATCCCCAATGCCCTCCTGCCTACCCCCGCTCGAGAAAATACGCAGTTCGTGGTTGTTTCTTCTATATTGCGTAAAGATTCCGGGTCATCGGGAATCAGCGAATCAGGCATTACTCAAAACCTATTTATGGCGGCTTTTTATACATGGCACCCGTACACAGCCCGGTGTTCTTGGATTGTGTCGGGAACCCATGCTCGTTCCAAAAAAAAAGAGGGACTAGCTGCAAATGCGGGACTACCGCTAGGGGTATCAAATTCACAACAATCAAGTTCTAGTCCCGCTAGGGGTATCAAATTCAGTTGTGATTGTGACTGGTTCAATGATACAATTAGGAAAAAAATAACCTAAACAAATCAGCAGAATAACCCTAAGTGTGTATTTTTTCTTGCAGTAGCACAAGTGTCATTTTTCTTGTATATTGGCTATTTTAAATGTATCTTTTTCATGTATTGGGAACAGGCCCCGCAAGGGGTATAATCTCACTGCAAATTAGTCCCGTTAGGGGTATATATTTTCACTGAAAACTAGTGATAATTTCATCACCAAAACTGGTCGCCCAATTAGGGCCGGGTATATTTTACTGCCAATTGGTCCCGTTGGGGTCAACTTTCAGAAATAAAGTTCGCCCTAACACCAACTTTGTTATATAGTAATATGATAATGATGCGTTGTGTTTCCTTCCTACGCATGGTCCGGTTTGAACGGTTAGTCTTATAGGCGCTCTGAACTGTCGGCAGGGTATACGATCGACCGAGCGGCCCTGGTTCGAGCCCCGCGAGAGTCGAGTTTCTTGGTCATACTCAAATAGTTCCCATAAGGTCGGAAATTACATAGTCACGCAGCATTAATGTAGTGTGAATATGGAATTTCTCCTTGCTTCTCACTCATTGCGGAGAATGTGCAGGTATATGACAATGGGTTGCCGGCGTCTCAGGTTAGGAGAGTCATGTGAAGTTGTTGGTCCCGTGAGTCAGTGGAATCAATCCTATCGTAAAAGTCTGTAAAAAGTCGAGGACCTCATCGAAAAGAGTAGGGGATCATCCCGGGTATGTTACCTGCACTTATCACTCCAGGTACCAGAGTCCTCTAGTGTGATGCGGGAACCCGCTTTACTGGAGGTTAAGTTGATCCAGATCCAGATTGAAGGTTATTTTTTTTTGAGTGATGCAGAAGTTTCCATCTGCTGTGTTCGATTTATTCACCCTCGCGTATGAGCCTACTTTCTGATCATTACCCATGTAATAAGCATAAGTATTGGATCCCTAATAATTGCAAAAAAAAAAATGACGTGCTTAAAAAGTACTTTGGTATTTTAATACCAAAGTACTAAAATCAGCCAATATTTACACTCTTTCAAAGACGAGAGCTATGAGGATAGGTCACTGATAGGTCACGATAGGTCACTGATGACGTCAGTTTGAGAGTCCTGACTTGCGTTCGACTTGTGGATGTGTCATCATGTGGGATCTGTGCATATGCCATCGTGTATATAATATACTCCTCCTATTTGTCAAAATGCCGTCGAACTGTGTAGTTAGAGGATGCAATAAAACCACCAAAGACAAGTCAAGAGGTTCTTTTCAAAACTTTCAAAAGAATAAGGATAACAGCAAATTGTGTGTAGATATCTCAGAAGCACTCCCAGAGATTTGGAAGGACAATATCAAAATAAAAAGCATTTGCTATAGCGCCTTATCAATTAAGGTCAAAGCGCTTCACAAAATAGAAGGAAATACTTTTGGGCTTAATAATAATATGATAGTTAAGACAATGACTACTTAACATATAATTTAAAATTAAATATGTAAAGTTGTATAAGGTGGGATAGACCTAGAGTGGCAAACAGAGATAGGCAAAGTGTTCTATAGACTAGGGGCTGCATTGCCTTTCTCCGACTCACAAGAAACAGTAAGGCGTCTGTTTTCATCTTCTGACCGTAAGCCTGACCTACCAGGAATATACACTGAGAGGTAATCGGACAATGGCAATACTCTTGTAGGTAAGAATCATAATCTTAAAGGCAAAATGCAAATGGTGCGCCCGCAGGCGGAATGCCCATTCTCTCTGTCATTGGCGTTTGGGCCAGACTCCCTCATATAATGTTGCTGTGGGGGGTTCGCCACTCCTCCCGCACAGCGAGTCGTTTTGCATTCCCAGCATATGCAGGTACCCATTTATACTCCTGGAGAGAGGCAAGCGAGGTAAATTGCCTTGCCCAAGTGCACAACACATTGGCGACGGCGGGGCTCGAACCTACAACCTTATGCTTATAAGGCGAGCGCTGATCCACTGCACCACATGTGCCCCCTATCTTAAAGACAACGCGTTCACTATCGGTAGTCAGTGGAGCTCTTTAAGCATGGAGTAGTTTGTGTCCTTCCAATAGCTCAGAACACCAGCCTGGCTGCTCAATTCTGCAATATCTGTAGTGTATTCCGATCTTTGGCCAAAATCCCATACAGTAGTGAATTGGCATAGTCGATACGAGATAAGATCAATGAGCGGACGAGGTATAGTTCGGAAGTCTAAGGCTTATTTCAAAACGGCACCCAGCTGGATTACACCTCTGGCGGCCATGGTGGCCAGTTTTCAAAAATGGCTGCCATTCACATTTTGAATGTTCATATCTCGTGATAACACTGCTCTGGCCTAATGTATACTTTGTTTTAGGCCACTGGATCAAAATATGACAGTATTGTCACAATACATATTCTGCAGGTATTTTGTTTTTTCAATACGCAGTAGAGGAGCGGTTTGGACTGCCCAAATTGGTCGACAAACCTCCCCTCGGTACAACAAAACGCAACCACTTCTTTCGAAAGATAGTAATAAAATAAGAATTTTAAAAAAATATTGTTGTGGTCAAAAATTTTGTGGTGGCAGGGGTGTGTTTTGGATAAAAAAAAACACTTTTTGAGCTAAAACTTAAAAAATAAAGATTATAATTTCGTAGAAAAACAAATTTCAATCATGATGCATTATATCACTCTCTGCTATTATTTTAAGATTTCTGTTTTGTACAATATATAAATGGTCTAGATTTAGCCCCAAACTCACCTTTTTTTCCTAAAAAAAACCAACTTTTTACCAATGTCACCACAACGAGTATACCTGAACCCTTTAGGCAATGATACAAACCTATATCAATAACAAAACGGATATCATAAAAAGATTGTAATATTTTTACTTTCAAAAAAAAATTTAAAAAAAATAATTTCGCTTAATTGCAGCCCAACTGATTTTTCGGCCTAGTAATCATCCCTGCCACCAAATATTTCACCACAACCATCATTTCTAAATCTCATATAGTTACCTTAAATAAGGTGGTGTGTTTTGTTTTTGACGAAGGGGGTAACTCGAAAACTAGAGCACTTTTCAAAGCTAGGCCGTTCCGTTACGGCGCCGCGCACAATTTGCCACAAAACTTTTCTTAATATTCGTGTTCGATAATGGTATGATTTTTGCATAAATAAGCTAGATTTCACAGTCTTGCAGTTCACTTTCCAGAATATAAGGAAGCGTTGCAGTTCAAGGGATGATTATGTCCTAACATGAAGACATTAAAATGACGCATGGCAGAGTCCTCAGGAAACGAATCACTGGGAATCTTCTTATTCCTGAAGATAATATTGTCCAGACGGGACGTTTGTCCCTCGATGACTTTAATATTCCACAGTATACCAGTCCGGGATATAACACCACGATTTCTATCGTCGCAAATGTCACTTTTAGGACCACAAGTTAGAATCATGTTTGATTCACAGCACTTTGGGGGTCAAAAGACGACAGCAGCTGTTTCGCTACGTGGCATCTAAAAATAATAAATCCTGACACTATGTACGCACAAATCTACCATCTTTTAAGATTTAATTTAACTACCGGCCAAGAGTCTTTCCAATGAGCACTATGTATCCTCTTAGAGCTATATTTCCCAATGACCATAGCTATTACAACATCATCATGCATAAACATAGCATAACACTGGCCAATTGGATCACACACAAATGACATCATATATCACATCATGGAAAACCACCTATTTTTGCAATCTCACTTGTTTTGCAACACACAGCTTAACTTTCTCCGGACTTTGGGTCACTTCTAGCCCAGATTCGCTTCAGCGATTCCATTGTTTAAGCGCAGTGAAGTTTAACCATTGCTCAAAGCTAGCGAGACATAGCAATTCTGACGGGAGCCTGCCCTAGATTTCTAGCCAGAGTGTCTCGCCTCGAGGCCGTTTTTCAATGAAACTGCTACCCGATATCAGCTCGTCTGCCCACACATGTTTGCCGACGGGAGGTCAGTAATTGCCAATCTTCATCCCTAAAGTCCCTGGTGTGTGTGAGGCCCAAGAATTTGCCTAGCACGGGTCCAGGGAAGATGTTAACTTCGAAAGCCCCAAGTTGTTAATACACCAATAAAATTAGGTGGAATCCGTCTGAAGATCAGATACCCAGTGATCGTAAGTGAAGGTATGCCATAATACTTTTTATTTCACGCTGTCCTGTAATACCATCACTTACGATCACTGGGTATCTGATCTTCCCACCTAATTTTATTGGTGTTTTCTACTATATATGAAGAGGTTCTTCGAGGAGATATTTTGAACTCGCATGAGTAGTATGTTATTATTGCCATTTAACCAGTGTATAAGGAGATATGGTCCGCCCGGAGCTATTGTCCGAATGTCCGGGCTCTATAGACGACAACGGGATAGAGCGTGAAACTAATGTTGCGCGAAGAGTCAATTGAATCGAGTGCTCTATTGTTAAGTTAAAAAATGTAGGTGGACTAGGAGTTCGTAGGACCGGTCTTGGAGCTCCTTCTTCATATATCATGTTTCTGCACCATACAGTAAGATGTTTTCTACGCAGGCAGGGGCAATTTGGCTAGAGACCTCGGCCTAGTTTTTGCACGCTATCTGTCACCGAATACCTCTTGGTTTCAAAGCACCAGCCTTACACCAGGGATATTGATTATTGATATGTCCAACAGCAAATCTGGGTCACGGCTTATTTGTAATTAGTAAGCTGATAAATTGGTCCAGTAAGTATTTTTTTTACATCGTCTTATGATTACAACAAATAGAATAATGTCTTTTTGTGAACCTCAAATGTTAAGTTAGATACAATTTAATTCTTTATTTAAACGCATAAATGTCCAATCTCTGTTGAATTCGTGTGTTTGCCTTTGTGGCAGAGACGTAGATAGTTATAAAATATTAAGATAGGTATCTCTAAAAACTTTCTCTATTGTTCTTCTGTAGCGGTGTGAGACTGATCCATAACATATGTGATGCGAGCAAGCAAAATGAGTCTGAAGCGGTCAAAAATGTGATTTTTACTGTTCATGTAGCGGTATGGCATCAGATAAAAAGCTAAATTTTGGCTGAATCCTATTGAAATTGACCAATGAATTCAAAGTATAATCCAGCTTGAAGGGTTGGAAAAAAACAATCGGACACAAAATACATTTTCTCCTGTGTTTGGCTATATCTCAAATCAAGACTTGTGAATCCGCGACTCATTTTGCTTGATCAACATCACATAACTCATCCATATAGAATGTTTTGTTAACATTGATTTCAGATTTTAACCTGCTTTTATTTTCGTTAATCAATATAATACATAATGATGAAAAATGTCAATGAACCTGTTTTCGATTTTCTTATGAAAGTTTTGATGTCGGAACGTTTGTGACATAATTCGTCATTTGCAAAGAAATAGAGCAGATTAGACATAAGTTGTATGACGTGTTAGCGGCCCGGATCAAGTAGTTTGGCATTAGAATAAGAATTCTCGTTTTCATCATGAATAACAAGTTTACTGTATTGCTGTTGACTCTAATCATTTTGTTTGCAAGCTTTAGTAATTCATTCTGCACCAAAACGACTAACAGATGAAAAGGAGGCGACTTTGGCAGGTTAAGTTTTAATAGCTCCTTTTGGAAATGACTATTGATAGGGTCGGATTCTCAGTATTTTTGTACTGCCAGGAGGATTCTTGGAAGGCACAGAGCTTCAGAAGTCATTGGATATAATTCCGGTTATCAGTATATCATTGGCCTAATCCAGCCGGGCGGGGGGGGGGGTCGCTGCGCAAGCTCCAGCAAGTGGTTCAAAAAATTATGTAAAAATCAGCTTAATTTGGATTTGGAACAGCCGCTCTGTCTCCCGGTACCCCTCCCACCCGTGGATTTACACAGTTCTGTGACATTCTCTGATATTATACAGGGTCTGTTAACTTCAACTCGGCGTTGTGTTTCCCTACCAAACTGCGTACGTACAGCCTGTCTGAATAAAAAATCAGCGTAGAAAAAAAGAAATAATAATTATAATAAACCACCCTTGTTCATCATAATGCTATCCACTTTTCAAAGGTACAACATTTACTTCTCTTCACCATGGTAATGACATCATACATGCCAGTTAAAAATCAGAAATACATTTGTATCGCAAAACATTCCACTCAAGCCTTCCGCAAAAACATACATAAAAACATCAAGAGATGGTCCCCGTTATAGTCACAGCATTTCGACGTTCAAAAGTGCAAGAATAATACGAACGCATCGTAGAAGACATGCCCATTAGGGTGAGGGTTTTGCTGTTTGCTGTTTACAAAATTTAACGCAAAAGTACTGAGATGTTCGCGGAAATAAAAAACAAAATGCTTGTAACAAAGCTCAGGCGAAATTAATTTATTATTAAAAAGGGGAAAACACATGCGAGTGCGGCGGGCTAAATCTACATTTAAAAGGCAATGCGCGTGGGGAGCTGAGACAACTATTAGTTTTTGGCCTATGTCATTTATTTAGTACAACATGCCTTTTGAAGGCAATTGAGGCCAACGTGAAGGATCTCAAAATACTATAACATTCCTAACAATAACAAAGGTTGCCAGACCGAAATTGCGCAACACGAGAACTCTCAAGACAATAAAAAAAAGTTGCAGACCGAAATTTACGAACAGGCTCTTTGATTTTTATGCGTAGGCATTCCCCTAGCTAGATCTAGTACACTGTTGATCAAAAGTTGGAATATTTTTTTACGTAAAAAAAGTGAGTCCCATACCCAGGTGAAGTGCAGGCCATGGATTAATTGTGAATGACGTAAAAATGCCTTTTGTTTGGAGCTATATAAAAGTCCGACGTTTGTTGTTTGTTTCCTTTCCCCCTCCAAGCCGGTGTGCAAAGAGCCCATTTTTTTCAGAGTTGGTTGGTGCCTTTACAACAAAAACGGACACAGAGGTCATTGGCATGCCTTGTCAAACGGAATGGTCAATATTATTGAAAGAAGTTCATCAGGACTGTTATTGAAGATTATTCCAAAACAAAATTCTTTGTACTAGTCCAATTTAAAACCACTTACTTGTGGACGTTTCGACAACAGGCAGTTGTCTTTGTCAAAAATGATGATGGATGACGATCCTCTGTATAAATCTTGTTGAAGGTTGCCTAGTACAGAGTGCCAGTTTTTGTTTTTTTTCAGAAGACGTCAATACGTGACTCAAGTTGTATTGCCCCTCATCCCTGTTCATGATGGTGCCCAGCTTCCTGATCTCAATAGCTTCCTTGATCCATTCTTTAATTTGTCACTCTCTTTGCCTACGATCCTAGCCTTCCTCCCAATTAATTACGTGGTTTTCGTCAACAACATGGTCTGTGATGACATATGAGAATGACAGACTGGGTGATTTTTCTATTAGCCGTGCGGGACATTGATGCCACCTGTCGGCATCCACTTTTTATGTTCTTCAAGTCTTTTTGAACAAATTTCCTGCCTGTTTCCCCTATGTATGTGGAGTTGAGTTTTTGCCGGAATGAGGAGACGACATCAGTGAGGGTTTTCTTGCTCCACGCATTTCGTGAGGATCCCGGTGAGGAGAAGAAAAAGGAAAGGTGGATCCAAATCTAAAGGTTCGGTTGTCATCAATATGTGGAAGTTGTGTCGGAAAAGTGGCAAGAATTTTAACATCTTAAACATCTCATACTGCCAACTATTGAGGGCGCTTCTCTCTGTCTTATACTGCCAGGTCCTTTCAAATACTCTCCTTGATAAACTTCAAGCGGGACACAAAATGCAGCGGCTAGTTTTGGTATTGTCAAAAACTCGCAAGTTGATCACATACAACTTGACTGCATGTTACCCATCCGTCAACGGATTGATTCAAAATTCTTTGCCTCATTGTATTCCAAAAATTCTTTTGACATCACCTGGGAATCGTTAAATGGATTGAACCACTTATAAAACAATTCTCAACCCTTATATATAGCAAGCCGCGTTACTCTACAGATCTTTGATTAAACTTTTGCTAACACTCCAGAAGTATACTCCCATGGGATAGGGATCGTTTTCTTCATGTGCTCTAAATTGTGTGGAACTCTCTTCCCATGACATCCGTTGTGCGTTTCTATCCATGACTTAAAAACCAGTTAAGGACACAGTTGTTCCAGTTGCATATGATGTTTAGTTATATTCATTTATTTTGTACCTTGATGCCTTCACTTGATTCCCACTTATATGTTGATTCAAATTGCATTTTCATTTGTTTTGCTTCAATCTTGACATATTTGGTGTACATGTAATTTATGTTCTGTTGTAACTTTTGCTAATAATAAAGATTCTCATTATACTAATGAAATAATTAAAATTTCCTCCTAAGTAACATTCTAAAGTAATTATTACAATCTATACTTATTATAAGCATTTAATTATCAACAGATCCAAGTGGCGATCGAGGACTTGCTCGTTATGTTCGTTAGTAATGGAGAGATTCGTATAATAGGAAATGGTGACACTGTAAAATTGTAAGTAAAGGAATATGAGTTTTTAGACTCGAACAATATCTAACATCCAAACCAAACATTATTTAAACCTAGTAAGATTTCACAGGGTAAATAAGAAAGATAGTACCTTTCTCCAGATATCAGTAATTGAACCCCTTCTTAGCAGCCCCTTATGCACTAACCGGATACAAACCCCAATGTGGTGAAGTATTTTTCACTTCTCGGACTACTTAAAAGTGTCCGAGAAGTAGTCACAATGTCTACTTAAAAAGCTAGGTGGGTGACACCATTGGACAACCTTCTCCCCTCGCTTTACTTCATAAAAAGGGAATTTGTTATCTCAGAAGAAAGTTCAGCCCAGAAAATAATTTCTGATGTTATGAACAAAAACATCTCCAAATGTGGTCGACAATATTAAAACACACACACACACACACACACACATAACCCCCCACACACACAAACAAACACACACGCGCACGCGCACACACACACACACACACACACACACACACACCGTACAATGGTCCAATTAAATACACCCCTTCCTTATCCAAACGGTTGGACCGATTTTAACTCAAATTTTTAAAATCAGCTGTTTTTGGTGATATGCTTCCACTAGAGGGAGAACATACGGGGTACCAATGACCGCTACACTTAAATTGCCACAAGCACCTTTTAAATTGAGAATGATTTTTCCTCTGACCACTCCCTCGGAAATTCTTCTCTAACAGAACCTTTTTTCTCTCTCATTACTTTATTTTACAGAAATCGTAATGAGAAACGCCCGAATGTTAACGGCGAACAAAACACAGAAAAGGAAAAAGCAAAGCAGAAGAATAATGACAAGAAAAACAAGAAGAAGAAGAATAAAAATAACAAGAAGAAAAACAACAAGAAAAGCCAAAGCGAATACTACTGATACAAAATACGATAGTAAATATTACTCAAAGTATCGTAAAATATAGCTTTTTTAAAGGTTGTCCTACACATCAAACATTACAACTTTGTACTTTGCTGAAAATATACATTGATGCATTTCAATCTCGGTCAATTTCGTATCTAAGAAAGACATTTTAAAAAGACAAAACTTTTGGATTAATCCCAAAATACAGCTTGAATGGAATCATTATCATAGAAATTTCGCTCAGAGCATTAACTTTAAAATTATTGGTATCCATTAAGCTATTATATTAGGTTTATTTTGAACATGAGCGTGTACCAGTTCATATTAAAAACCACAATAACAACAACAAAAACAATGACCTAAGACTAGACTTGTTTGGATTAATATGCAAATTTTTGAATTTAAAAAAAAATAATTTGCAAATTGTTCATGTCTGAGCCCGGCTACTGATACGTGTAAGACTTGACTTCAAGATTCAAAATAGCTGTCAAATGCCAAGTATGAAAGGGTCCCACATACACCAACAGCACGTGGATACTTTAGTCGTAACACTTTTAATCCATACATCGAAATACACCTGGCTGTACACTGCAGCATAAATACGGAGAGTTTCTTATCTGACACACATTTTTCTGACACACTTATGGATTCGGAAACCTTTACGGAATAAAAATGTGGTTTGAACGTTGTATGTTTTACCCCTTCTCTTGTCTTGTTTTTAATAATATGATAGCAAATAGAAAAGTGTCATAATTTTTATTAAGAACATAATTTGCTAAAGAAATTTACATACAAACGAAATTTACATACAAACGTAGTAAGCGGTATCAGATATAGCTATGGGATTGCTCCTTCTATCGATTAAATAAGTACCAATATCTTAACATTTGGTATATAGTTTTGCAAGATAAGTGATACAAACCACTCATCATCTTCAAAATACCACAGATCCCGGAATATTTGCTCAGTTTTAACACATACGGTATCAAAATTACTGCAATGAAATATTTCTCTCTGTAAAATTAATGCAGATTGTGAATAAAGTGTTATAAAGTTACAGACGTTTTTGCATAACGGTTGAGTTACTCTTTGTGAGGTGTTGTACGACTACGACATCCTGAACAGATTTCTGAAACTGAAAATCAGTTGTATTGTGACAGAGACATACATACTAATTTTCAATTTTCCTAAACGTGTATTTTGAGATATTTCAAATTAAATTCATGTTTTCCCATAGACTTTGTACAGGGACTGATTTGACTCAGTACAAATGGACAAACGTGGTCAAAGTTTACTGAAAACCTATATTTTTTTAAATATTTTTTCTCATGTTGTAGATTAACTGTAAGATTGGTTTTTATTTATATGGTTTCATATGTATTGAATTTGAAAAAGGATTTTTATTTCTTTGGGTACTGGCCAAGATAAATTAGTAGTGCTTAGGTAATGTTAGCATAATTGCTTCATTTTTCCTAGAAACGCTAGAATGATTGATACCGATGTCAATGTAGGCAAGTCTGCATTTGATATCGATACGCGAGAGGCCTTATCTTATTGTCAATGTAGGTTAGTCTACATTTAAAAATTGCTATGGGCCATTTACCAGGGCCCCTAGATACCAAATCGTAATGGCGTTGGATTCAATGACCTTTGTTATGGGCCCCGCGGTGAAGTCTTTTGTTATTCTGTACTTAAAATTAGGATCCCTTCTGGGCTTATTTGACCCAATGGCAAATTCAAACCTGCATGCTATTCATTGTCTAGTATACAAATATTGACTGCTATGAGGGGCATGGTTGAAACTATAGGCCCAAGGTGATCTCGAAACCATACTATGCCCCGAGGCGTAAGCCGAGGGGTATAGTATGGTTTCGAGATCACGGAGGGCCTATAGTTTCAGCCATGCTCCGAATAAAAAGCAGTCAATATTTGTTTTATTACCGAATATATAGATTCTTGTAATCTGATTGGTTAAAAGAACATTCTAAGCCAGGATGCTAACACAGGCCTATAATCATGTGTAGGCCATGGCATGCATGCATGGTTTAACAATTTTGTGTAACTTAGGGTCCAAAACTTGTGAGGAACTAGCAATCAACCTTTCTTGTGTTGAGGAAGTGATGTTGGAGTCCAAAACGGATCGCCGAAATCGACTTCTTGCCATTTTTTGTCGGCAAGATGCGTACAACACCGAATTCGGCAACCTTTACACGGCCTGCAGATGGCCGTCATCGATGTCAAATCAAATTATAATCCTCGAATATCTTCACGGTGTATTTTGCCTGCCGTTTGGTATTAGCCCTATGAGCTGCATCTGTGATTCCTTTCAGATCTTCATCTACAAGCTCAAAGCATGAATCATGTGAATACTGATATTTCGATTCAGCCATTTCCTTGCTCACAGTACGAGTAAACAAAATGTGATGGTCTGCTTATATTCATCTCCTACACCAACTTCAATATGTACACTCATAATACGGATGAATAGTTCGTACGACAGTCTTTTACGCTGGGAAGAGGTGTCCCGGGCATAGTTTATGAACTATGCCCGCTCTTCCCAGGGCATAGTTCATTTTTGGTTCAATTCTTGAAGCTAGTTGAATTTATGCCTCCACTTTTAACCAATCAGATGACAGGGATCTATATATGAGGTATATAATACTAGTTTTTCTAGAATAATGATGAATTAGGGGCCCCGAAAGTTCTAGAGAAGAACGAGAGAGTTTGGAGGAAAAAGGAAGACCGTGGAGGGGCCTTTGAAGACTAAAGCATATTTTAGATTAGCGTGGATTCAGTGACCCGTGTTATGGGAGCCACGATGACTTGTTATGTTTCATTGACGTAACCAAGGCGTCGATTCAGTCGGCCGTGAGCGCCTTTGGAAAATCATGGCCAAGTTGATATCCAGATAAATTCATTTAAATGGTGCGTCAGATCCACGACGGTATGATCATGATGGCGAGTGTGTTCAGAATCATCTTGAGTCTTCTGACAAATCCCCAGTAACTAATGGATTATGGAGTAAAGCAAGGATGTGTTCTAGCACCAGTCCTCTCAGCATCATGTTCAGTGCCATGCTTCAAGATGCCTTCTGCAAAGGCTGTCCTGGGACTATCAACTATCGTTATGATGGAAAACTGTTCAATCTGATACGGCTTCAGGCTAAAACCAAAGTAGACGAAGAATCAGCCCGTGACTGTGCCCTATCTGCTGGCACACATAGTGATATGCAGCACAGCATGGACCTGTTCTCACTTGCCTGTGATATCTTTGGCTTGACCATCAGCACAAATAAAACTGAAGTCATGTACCAACCTGATCCTGGGAAGCCATATGTGAAATCATCTATCACTTTTAAAGATCAGAAGCTAACAGCACTTGACAAGTTCACATACTTGAGGAGCACCATGACCCGTGATGTGCTCTTTGATGATGGAATCAACAACAGGATCGTGTACCAACGCCATGGTAGGAAATTAAATCACTTCCATCTTACCTGTTTGAGAAGGATACTGAAGATCAAGTGGCTGGACAAAGTCCCAAATACGGGAGTCCTCACTGGAAGAAAATCTTATATGGTAAACTGAAGACAAGAAATCATTCACGTGGTGGACAGAAGAAGCGTTTCAAAGATACATTCAAGTCTTCGCTCAAGAGCTTAAGCATAGACGTGAACAGTTGGAAAAGCCTAGCCCAAGATCCCCCCCCCCCCCCATGGCGCAGCCTTATCAAAGATGGTGCTACTGAAACATTAGAATCTCACAGAATCTGCAAGGCTGAGGCTAAAAGGCAGAAGCGCAATTCCAGAATTAACTCCATAGCATCGGGCAGTACTCCTGCCATCGAATGTCCTGTGTGTCACATACTTTTCCATGCTTAAATTGGTCTCATGCATCAGCCACATGCGCACCCAGAAAACTTTGCCACCTTCTTAAGTAGGTTCTGTGGTATTAATTTAATAGACACATTTGTTAATTTACGGCAAACCCCCAAAATGACCCTAAAATTACTGTCTTTATAAATTTAGTGTATGACGAATTATGAATTTTTAGTTTGTTATAAAATTGGTCATGTCCATCAAAGGGACAGTTTTTTGAATTCATCATTTGTCATTTAGTTTGTCAAGTAATTTGGAATGTACTAGAATTGACAAATTAAGTTAATTTTGTCATCCATTAATTTTGAATTTGTACGAGGGGATTTTCCTCATAATATGGAGTGAGTCCATTCAAAGCTTTGGAAAGTTCCTCTTCAACAACTGTGAAATCTGCATCTTGTGCGCTGAGTCCGAGATCGTCTGCATACAGTGTAGATAAACCGTCAGGTTCCTACACACCTAAGTTGGTCGTTGACGTTGTACAGGAGAGGTTCGAACACGCTCCCTTGGGATAGTCCATTCTTAATCCTACGTCATCGGCTCTTTTTCGCTCCTAGCTGGACAAAGAACATCCTGTTTGCAGGCAATCCTTTGATTAGCTCAGTCAAGAGGATGGCCTTCGTGAGGACCAGATCTTATGGAGTAAGTATCTGTGATTAACAGTGCCATAAGCTGCTGATAGGTCGACGAACACGACTCCGGTACCAACCCTTCTCGAAACCTCCTCTAACTGTATAAGTTTAGTATTTGGCTTGTTTTGATTTGCCTGTCGGAAACCTGTTGTTTTGTATGAGGTGTTCGTTAAACACGGGTGCAATACGATGGAGCAGAGACGTTCAAAGAACTGGTAGGTAGCCCGAGGGTGATATTAGTTTATAGATTCGTGGGAATTATTTGGGTGTTTCCCAGGATTGAGGGTACCATAGCATGTGGCTTTCCTCCACATCATTGGGAGCTGGTGTGAATAAAGCAGTAATTGTAGAGCTCAAGAAGCCACCCTTTGCTACTGGGCCTAGGTTTTTCACCTGTTCAGTTGAGATGTTTGTTAATACCAGCTTGTTTTTCCTGGGGGGGGTTGAATTGCAATCAGTTGGCCCTCATAAATCTTTCCCCCAAAATGAAAGTGCTATTTTTCCCCTTTTTGTAATTTGATTCTGTGGGATTTTTATTTTTACATACAGATTGGTAATTACATCTTGCCTGAACAAAAAATATTCTTTTGGTTTGAGTGGTTTTTCAAAGATATGGTCCAACTAACAAGAGTCGCCAAACAGACTGTCCATGGTTTCATGATGGAATGATAAGTATTGTACACTTCACTGTGTTGAGGGCAGCCTTTTCAAATCTAAAACCATACTTAGCGTGCAGTTGTGCTTAAGCCAGATATCTTTCTTGAACAAAACTTTAAACATTCTCATAGCGATGGCCCCCCTCAATTTACGGCACATCAACGAGCCTTCGCGGTTAAGATATACACACACTGGCAAACGTATTGCACCATGCAAAATCTAAATTCGTAATCACAATTGATTTCAAATTATACCATGTATTCTTGACCACATCGTACTTATTAAATTAAAGTTATGGTTTTTCATCAGATGTTATTCCCCAAATCCCAGGCCGGTGAAACAGTTTTGATTTGATTGTCGTTCCCTAAATTGGCGAATTAAGAACTGCGAACGATAACTTGGCCGTTTGCACGCGAGCAGGAATACAGACCAGAACAAAATAAAATGGCTTCAAAATAGCCGCTTAATGATTGTTTTCGTGTCGTCAGGGTTATGTAAGGTTTGCAAAAAAAATGGAGTGGTTTTGAGGACGGGAAATGAGATAAAGTCATTGGAAGACGTGTCTTCGAAAAATGTGTGAAAATTGGAGACATCAAAACGACTCGTCTGATAATCACGTGGTTTACATGAATCTGTCCTAATTAATTTGTTCACAGGACATGGCACACAGCAAACAATTCAACGTGATGATTAAAAGTTGTTTTTAAGTTATCATTGACCGCTTCTCTCATTAATTTCCCGATCCGACGGCCCTGGACTACTCCCGTTTGTCTATGACATTATCTCGTTTCCGGTCCATACCGCCACTCCGCATTGGTTACCCTGAATAATTACAGTATACCCTACAAACCCATATCATCCTTAGTGATTATTTTTGCAACCATTTTGACGTTCCTGTGCTGTATTGCCTTCTTGAGTTACACTCGGCAG
This sequence comes from Ophioderma brevispina, assembly GCA_023653785.1. Taxonomy (NCBI): domain Eukaryota; kingdom Metazoa; phylum Echinodermata; class Ophiuroidea; order Amphilepidida; family Ophiodermatidae; genus Ophioderma; species Ophioderma brevispina. The sequence goes on along the minus strand of JAMKCH010074051.1, from coordinate 72,938 downwards.
ATATCTTAAGCTGCTCTAACCCGCCATATTTTATGGAACATACAGCACTCAAACGTTTTCGCACTATTGATTCTGGGAAACCGCTCTGTCTGAAAATCGTAATTCTGACCATAATTACGTAATGTGTAGTCAAGAACCCTGGGTGCAATTTTTAAAATCAATTTTTGGATATAAATTGTTTTTTCTGCATGTTGCAAACTTCTGGCAAGTGTGTTACTACCAACCGGGCGGTAGCTATGAAGCTGTTAAACCAGGTTCCCGGAGTGAGATACAACCATGCCTAACATTTGTAACATGGTAAATTTTGTTTGAAGAAGAGGTAACTTTGGAAAATGTCAACAAAGGACAAAGCGGACGGCCTAGGAGCGTCAGAACACCTGCGATAATTCAAGCTGGAAGACAGGAGCTTCGCAAAAACCCACGCGCGAGCATAAGGAGAAACTGTGTCGCAAATGTCTCCAGATCGTCATTTCAGCGCATCGTTAGTAATAATATCAGTTGGCATCCAAACAAAATTGTGAGACGCCATGATTTGGATGCAGGTGATCCTCAACGTAGGATGGCGTTTTTGCAATTGGCTAATCAACAGACCACGACGCTTCTTAAGAAGAAATTGTTGTTGATGAGGCCAATTTTCCAATAACTGTCTCAGTGAACTCTCAAAATGTGATAGTGTATGCGCCAAAAGGGAACCCTCCCAATGATTTTGTCTACGACAGACCTAATGATGGCAGGAAAGTTGCAGTTTTATCAGCTATTACAGGTAACAATAACCCAATTGGGCCCATTTTTATTGATGGAAATTTGAATGGTGCCGGTTATCTCAATATCATTAACCAACATTTGGAACCAGAGTTGCGGGGCATTTCAGCAGCAAAGAAATGGAGCAATTCGTCGTGCCTGTTTTCATCAAGACGGTTTGCCCCAGCACACAGGTCGTTAATGGTTAGAAACCGCTTCACGGAACTCTTTCCAACTCGGATCATTGGATTAAGGCATGCGGTGGAATGGACTCCTCGGTCACCCGATCTAACTCCGCTAGATTTTTGGCTATGGGATATGTAAAAGCTAGAATTTACAATGAGGGCCCCAACACATTACCAGAACTACGACGACGGGTAAACGATGCATTTACCCACCCCAATTAAGAGACGTGTGTAACATAAGAGCTGTCGACACATGGCCCTAAAGGCTACCAATGTGCATCGAAAGTTCATCGTCAAATTAATGGAGACATGTGGAAGATAGAAACTAAAAGGTAAGACCATTAAGATACATTATTTTTGAATGTTGCAATGTGTTTCAACCATCTAAGCAAACTGACGCTTCCGTGGACCTGTGTCATGTTTTGCTGACTCAACTCATTGTTCATGGAACATATCTTGAGAACCACTCAACCAAAATTTAACAAAAATTCTTATATCTCTCTAAATGCAAAGAAGTAAAGTTTCACTCTTTTGGAGTTGACTACAGGGGTGCCCACTCAAAAATAGTGAAATTTCAATGCTTTTCGTTTTGGGTCAAATTTTTATCTTGATTTTGACAAAATGATATCAAATGTTATCAATTTGTTAAATTATTCAAGATTAATTTGAGCCAAAAAGTATTCTTTTAAGCTATGAAATATTCACTCTTTTTAGAGTGGGCCCTAGTAGTCCACTCCAAAAGAGTGAGAATTCACTTTTTGGGCATTTAGAAGAAGATGCTCTTTACCCCCCCATTCTTTATGATTAAATAAAATCCACAGATATCAAATTACAGAAAGTGGAAAAAAATATCACTTTCATTTTGGGTAAGTGTTTTCATTGAGTAACCATGTAGTTTAGCAAGTTTAAAGCAATACCAGTTTCCAGTTCATCGATTCCATGTTGAAGGGGCGAGTGAAACTAGGGTCGCCACTATAAAAACCTGTTCGCGGTCGAGTTTTGATGTTCTTAAACCTTCTTACTGCGCTTGCCATTTAAAAAGCAGTTGGTGAGGCAGCGACTTGGTAACTAATAACATTAGGGTTATGTGGAGGGTCCCGTTGGATCCTCTCGAAGCTTTCATGTGTAGACCATCCGCCTTTTTTTGCTGTATGGGTTTTATCGGTGGATTCAATCAAGGTATGCCACATTTTGATCCTCTCCGACACTTTCTCACCTTTACTAATCCATCTACCTCACAACAATCATTTGGAGGATTCCAAAGCAAGCAGCCATCTGTGATCTATGACTTTTAGAAACGTTATTTTTTGGGATGAAAATGTAATCAGAGCAGCCAATACCTACTTTCTTACCTGACGTTTGAAACATGCTTTATATTGTGTCTTGAGAATGCTGTGTCATTTGTAATTTTATGATTGATATAGTATGTTTTTCTCAAATGGAATTTAATCACTATAAAGCAGCTCCATGCTGAGCGATTTGATGCAACTTTGCTTTAGTGAATTCATAATTCTAATTTTAGCTTGTTATTTTGGTGGTGATATTGTCGAATTTCCGGTCTGTGAGATTTGAATACGAAAGAATCGTGATCAAAGTTGCCATAATTTCCTGGATTATCTCTTTGAAACCCCCTATATACATTGTAAGCTTGCGTATGGTAGTGGTATGTGTGTGTGATAAATTTATGCGGGTCTGAAAATGCAGGGCTGTACGCGGATTTATTGGGGGGGGGGGGTGTCGGGACTTCGAAAAAGTGTACTTGTTTTTGTCGAAAAAGTGAACCTTTTTTGCTAAAAGTGGACCTAACTCCTCTAAAAACGTCCTTTTGGAACGTTTTTTGACACTTAATCAGCAAATGTGATTTCTTGTCAAAATTTCTCTGACTTTTGGTCAAAGAATCGGCAAAAAGTGGACATTTTAACCCTTTTGTGTATTTTGGGGGGTGCGGCCCGCACCCCCCTCCCCCCCCCCCCCCCGGTACGTATGTGAACGCGTGAGGGGTAGTAAGGATTGATAAAACGCAAAGAGCACAATCTTGGTACAAAAATACAATTTATTTCATATTTAAAGCATTTGTATTTGAGAATATTCAATATTGATTTTAAAAGATATCAACTGGCACGTGTTTTGATTTTTATGTTGAAATTATATCAGCATATGTTTTGAAATAACTGGAAAAAAAATAGCACGTTTAGTTAACGTATGAAGCCTCATGTATTTGTTGTGAGGTGTTTATTACTGTTTGGCTTTTGGGGTTTTTAATTTGATAACAGGAATCGTAGTATTTTGTGTTTCCAGATGAACCAAAAAAAGTTGTCGCCTACTGTTTTTTGCTCTCGCTGACCATCTTAGCAAACTTAATAGCAAAAAGGAAGAATCAGGGGATAAACCAGCAGAAACAGAGCAACCAGCTGAAGCTCCAGATGTTCAACACACGTAAGTTTTTTTTAAGGATTCTGTGTTTTAAAAATCTTTCACCTTTCATCAAATGTATTCCATTTTGCTTTTACTCTATGTAGCAAAATATATTGAGTTATGAGTTATTATAGTGAATAATTAGGTGGTTTTAGTTCTTAATAACAACAAAAGTAATTGCAATTACGATATCTAAAGTAAATCAATATGTACCTATTGCAGTGTCTTACTGGCCATCAAAGCGACGGAAGTTTTGCCTTTACATGTACACTTACAAGGAAAATTCGAACTAAATATCAACCTAATTTGTAAGCTTTTAAATATATGAATCTTTGAGTAGCCATTTTAACGCTTTACTTATATGGTAATCGGCTTAAAGTGGTAGTTTCTACGTTATATGCGTTTGTTTAACTCCTCAAAATATTTTAATAAAGGTTGTATGCTAATAGGCCTAAAAAAAGGTTTGTTTTGCCCTTTTCCGACCGACCCCCAAAATCGGAATCACGGGTCCCGCTTTTTTTTTAATTTTTAAATTTCGGATTTAGAAGGAACGAAATTAAATACATTAAACCACCTCAACCATGAATTTTAAATCAATAATCCTGTAATACAACAACCCCACCACCCCCCCCCAAGCTCGGGGCAAACCAATTACAAGCATTCTTGGTAGTAGATGAGCACATTTAATATGAACGGCAAACTAGAAAAGGCTTCCTGAAAGGAGTAAATTCGTAAAAGCGGTGGGATTCATGATGCAAAAACATTAAAATACTGTACCTACAATGTTAGATAAAAGCCTTCAGACTTTTATTACTGGATAATGGTTATAATGATATAATGAACCAATCAGGGCACGTATTAGTATTAATGACAACATCAATTGACCCTAGCCAAGCCGTTTTGTAGAAACGACTTCCGGAGTCAGAAAAAAATGAATGAGGTGTCAAATGTGACCGGGGCGACCCCACCCCACCCCCCCCCCCCGCCGCGGTTTTTTTTTGATGGAAACGCCAAGTTTAGAACAATAAAATAGCGCTCAGTTCAGAATATTTCATTCACAGAAAGTTTCTGTCACAGTTCAAGCATTTTTATTCTATATTTTCTGATTCGCACAAAATAGCGGGGGGCGGGGCTGGTGGGGGGGGTGGGGGGGGGGGGGGGTTGGGGGGTGGGGGGGGGGGGGGGGGGGGGGTGGGGGGGGTAGGCAGTCTGAGCTAGTCTGAGCCTTAGTGCACGGTCGAGCCCAATACTGGAAATAGCGCTGTTTTGGAGACGTAGCTGAATTCGACACCAGCGATAGGTGTGTGTTTTGTAAATGGGCATGGCGGACGAGACAAAAGGATGGGTTGCAACTTTGGTATAAAGGGTTTTTTTTTATAAAAAATTATATCTTGGCCATATTTTGGGTTAGATATTATTTTAATATCGTCCATGAAAACGTGGTTACATACGTCAAATTGCGTGTGATTTTAAAGATTGCACCTGACAGCTACGCTGTGCGATTTCAAAGCAAAATACGGTGCTTATGTTTTGTAAACTTTTACCACGTCTCATCTGTCATTTGTGATGCAACATCTTGATAGCTTGTACCAGAACTTACTAGATACAAATTCCGTGGCTAACAAGTTTGAAAAGGTATTGGTGACTGCACTACCAAATCGCCCCCATTTTTCTGCGAAAGACAACTTGTTTAGATAACAGGCATGCCATTGCATTTTCATTCCTGCGCTGGTAATTAAAATAAAACGAAAAAAGAAACATCGACCGACCGACCCCCTCCCATTTTCAGTCCAAAAGTGCAAACACCAATATTTTCTTTCGGCCTTAGGTGGTGTCCGTTTGACCTCTACACATCGGGCTCCCGCACAGTTGAATGGTCGCTGAGTGAAACAACCGGAAGTTGCTTTTTACCTGAACAATATGTGCAGGGACAATGCATACGCCTGCTGGTGCATATATTCCACACAGATATTACACGTTTATACAAACTTCCTTTAACTTTGACAAGGTGTATGCATGGTTTCCCGTCATATTGTCAAGGTAAAAAGCAACTTCCTGTTTCAATCGGGGACTCAACCCGCTATCCATGTTTGAGGTTCATGTGGTCTAAGACCTGCACGTGGGTATCGACGGGAATATACGTGAAAATGAACAAAAAATTCAAACGTTTTGCTAATAGTCTGTCTTAAACGTCTTCATGATTATACTCCGCATATTTCATTTACATACAAGGGAGGAGGGCAAAATTTACTCTGTCATAGGAAATGGCAACAAGTTCATGAAACAATTAAGTATCCCGGGTAAGTATAAAAGTGAGATGGTTTACCTTCTGCTTAATCCCATGTTGAATTGTTCCTTCTATTACCAGCGCATGCGCCATTGTCGTTGTAATTATGCCGTCCCTCAGAGCTATAAAAAAAGTAGCGTTTCATATAGAAGTCCATGGATGGCAAAGTTTGAGGTATCTACAATTGACTTCCGTCATGCCGCTTATAACGTTGTGGCAAGTAGCGCTGACGGAATGGAATTTGTGGGGGGGGCAAAATACCTCATTTCTTCTTCTTCTTGTGTATGAGGCATCAGCAAAGTGTTGTAAACTTTGACAAACTCACTGTGAGTGGTTGGGGTTTGAGATATCTGTATCCCCCGGCGGACGAAAGGTAGGACACACATTGAGAATGCGTGATCTCTCAGTCTAGTCGATGAAAACCACAATTGGCAGGCTGCGATGGCCGCAGCCCCCAATGGTGAATATTGCTATTGAACGACCGCTCCTGTGCTACAATCCGGTTTTAGGGTGACCCATGCCTTGCGCTGCGGAGATGCTGCCAGGTGGTAGTTCTGTCTTAGGTGACATAGAGAGTTTTGATCTGGTCTTGCTGAATGATCTAGCCAGGCATTATTCCCTGTCTGTAAGATGTTGAATGGGGAACTGGAGGCTTTAGCAGCGGTGTCTGCAGAAGGTCGGCCGAGAGCGCAGCTCTCTGGCTACCGATTGGTGTGATTCTTTGACAGTGTATGCCGGCAGGTGCTTGTTGTCCAGCGGCCTTATTCACTAGTCTGTGCGAGTGATGCTCCCTCCGAAAGTGCTGCAGGTGCAATGCCTGAAAGCACTGGTAGACATTCAGATGGAGTGGGACGGATCGGAGGCAACCAGTAATGATTCTCAAGGTCTCGTGAGTACCGTGTCCATCGGCTTTCACTTTTCATTGTCATCCCTGCGTACTTCTATATGAAACTCTACCAGAAAAAAAAACCTTCATCAGATGGCGCTATTATCTTTAATTCGTTTTTATGGAATTTACGCTTTCTAGGGACCTGAATGTCGTTGGTATGCCAAATATGGATACTCGTCTTTATAACGAATATCTTGAATGGGCCTGGCAATTTTGAAATTTTTGTGAAAAAAAATAAAAATAATAAGTTTTTTATTTTTTTTATTTTTTTTCCTTTTTTTAAGTTTTCAAAATTTGAGGATTTCTTCTAAACGCAAACGCGAGTATGTTTTTTAATGAAGTGACGATGCATCAGGCATTGCCAACACCCTCTGTGTTGATTGATTAAACTAGTTTAGAATTCCATGAATCGCCACATTTTTACTGTGATCTCCAAATATTTGGCACGTTGCTATGCCAGTGATTATGTGATTTCATTTTTAATGGTATCCAGTAAAAAAAAATTAAGTGGGATAAAGCTGCTAATGTGTATGTTTTGGTTGTCAATTGATGTGTTTTCTGATTCACAATATGGATTAAGACTACCAATCTACCATCTAAAATTAAATAATGTAGCTCAGCTAGATACACCAGTGAGCATACTGAAATGTAAGGTATCTCTTCTGCTTGGTTGGATGGGTGTCTGTAAGGTGACCAACTTCTTTCTAACACTATTATGAATTCGAACCTTAACGGAATAAGCCACACGGTTTTTTCCGTTAATTTCCGAATTATAGTGTGTCAGAAAGAATTGGGTCACATACGGGAACAACCAGAAGGACTTTCAATAGATGAAGATACATAACGGCAGGGTTACTTTTGAATATTTACACATGTTAAGTAACTTCGGCGGAGATATCCACGAAGGTAGGTAGGCCTCCCATATACCAGGTAGAACACTGTAAAATGTGGTGCCCGGTAAGTGGTTATACTTTCTTTTAAAAACTAAATTTAAAGAACAATGTACAAGGTCCCTTTCTCCTAATGCATTTTTTTCCTTTTTGTTTCGTTTTCCCTTCATTAGTTTTACAGACAGAACATTGAAGAACTGTTGAGAGCTACAAACGCGAAAGCATGCTTGCAGCCGGACCGAAGAGGAGGAAGAGGAGCCCTTAATGAAGGGAATCTTATCACGACCTGACTGAAGTAGAACAATTACTATCTACAGCATTACGAGCTCTAAAAAGATTGCAACTTATGATTACCGAACATGTATTTTTCAAAGTTTGAAAGCCACATCAGCGATTTCGTCACAATTTGTAAACAAAATGCGCCGCCCGCTAGATTTTTCATCAAAGTTATTTTTTCCACTGTTGTATTGGAAATGTTGAAGTAAAGACCCTATTGTAAAAGTGGCTAAGCGTAAAACGCCGTATTTTTAAGATATTATGATTTTGCAGGCTTTGTTTGCTAGCTAATAAAAGTCGGGATCAGACTTTTTAAGGTCCAGAAATAGTCGTAAATGGCATCTTCAAGGCTCGCTTTTTTATAAAACGGCTAAGGTGTTATTTTTCACAAAGTATATTGAATGTGATTGATAGGACCTAACATAGCAATTAAAGAGACCACAATGGGCATTTGAATAATTGGAAAAAAATGAATGATAGTGGTTTTACGATTCTGCAAGTTACCGTTATTTGAATAGGGGGTGCCCCGACGTGTTTTAATAGCCGCCAACGACTCGGGCCCAAAAAATTTACACTTTTCGTGTGCAATTTCCCCCAAAAGTGCGTTGTTTATAACATTATCAAATTAGTTTGAAGGGATTTATTAACTACAATATCCTATTGGAACCTCGTGAAAACGGCGTGAAAACAAAGTCAAAAAAAACAAAATGGGCCGCCATGCTAGAGAAAAAGGTCAAAACCACTTTGTACACATGTAAGTCTATGGCACTTTGTTGGCGGTCGTCACGAATTATATCCCAGTTATGATAAATCAAACAGTATTGAACAAAAGCACCCCGGCACTTAAAAACCACAAAGTGCAAGAAATAACATCTCAAAATTATTCAACTTTCTATATAAATTTACAATAAACGGCTTTATGATCATGTCCCAACATTGAAAATGTACAAGCAGGAGTTATGGCCAGCTTGACAACAAAAAACGTACAAGCCTCTTCAATATGAGATTGACAAGGTCACGGTTGAGATATTATTTTATTAATTTTCAAACGGTTTAAAAAACTTCACACAAACTGTGACAGGTGGACCGGGTTTGTACGGTAGTAGGCAGTAGCAGTTCACGCAGTGGAGTGATTATTGTTAACCATAATTGCCCATTGACTTACGTGTGGGCAAAGTGGTTTTGGTTTGGAACATCTTCCCTAAGGCCGCCATTTTGTTATTTTGAGTTTTGTTGTCAACGCCCGTTTTTAACCAGTTTCTGAAGCAAGATATTGTAATTATTAAATATTTTTAAAACATTTGATATGTCCACCTACTTCTAAGAAATGTGTAGACAAAAAAGTGGTAAACTTTTTTGACTACATGCACCTGCATCACGTTGGATCCACATTTTTGTTTCCTGTGAGTATAGTATGGTGCGATCTGAGAAGCCGACGAAGATGGTTATTGTCGTAGGAGATATAGTCCTCGGGCTCACAGTCCGGGAACCAATGGTGAAACAATAGGGTCAATCGATTCAGTTGACTCTTTCCGCACCATTAGTTGCACGCTTTATTACGTTGCCGGTCTATGGAGCCGGACTATGAGACCTGCGGGATATGATTTACTTTCAACCGGTATCCAAAAATGCTGACACTCTTACAGGTGAGCATATTCTTACAACTGCAAATATAATCTCTCGATATGGAAGAAATCAAAGCTTCCGGCGCTAATTCAAATTGGAAAAAACCAAAAAAGAAAATAGTTAAAAAATATAAATGATAGAAATTTAATCAAATAAATCTATAAAACAAATAAAAAAAAAACTGAATCCTGAATGAATAAATGAATAAGTCAGAATATTGCAGTGAAACAAAAAAGAGTTGAGCGATCGATATTGTGGTTTTTCGTAAAAACCTAGTTTTTCATTCGATTAAACCAAGTTTATCAACCGTCATTTAACCATGTTTATCGAATTCGAGTAACTTATGCACACTGTGGGTCTGTGCAGGCGGTGGCGGCCAAGAAAATTCCAAACTCTAGACATCGGCCAAGGATTAACAGCAAAATCGCGGAAACCAATCCAGGGCCAAGTTTAGAAGTAATATGTCCGCTGTACTCATATGTCCGGCCCAACGGTAAAAGAATAGGCACTCGATTCAGTGACTCTCAAGCAGCATTAGCTCACGTTCGTTCCCGTTGTTGTCTATGGAGCCGGACTGTTTGCCTCCGGCGAACTAATACTTTCCACCGGTTACCCCCACCTATCACACCCCTATAGGTCTGCACGTGACTGTTAGAGTTTCATACCACCATCCTACCCGCCTCTATTGTGTTATCCATTGAGTGCTAAACCCCCGGCAACACAAACTTAGTTGGACCTTTCTGAGGTGTCAACCCCCCCTTCGATGATGTGCTATTAAAACCGAGTCTATTGACAAGACTAGTTTCCACCCGAAAAGCTGCACGTTGGCCGCTCATTTAAAATGGACGTCGTTGTCATGAAAACCGCCATAATTAATTCATATAGATAGGAAATGCCACCACGCGACTACAAGAATAAGTATTTGATTATGCAGGATTTTTAAACATCCAGGGTCCAAGATGGCCCGCACGCAATGGAAATTATTGGGATAAGAAACCTGTGTGATATGGGGGCTCCAAAAGAAGTTCTGGCATTATATTTGCGCAGATCTAAAGATGGTGGGTGATATATTCGCATCTAGGGTACGTAAATCAAAGAGAAACGCAGCCCTACCCATCTTTTCCACTTTATAACACATGACCCTGAATCATTCCAAGATGAAAAAAAATATTAAAGCGGGCGTATGACTTGTCCTAGAGGGTGCCGTTACTATAGCTGGCTACTACTTGGGTCATATAAAGTGGTTTAAACGTACTCTATAGGAGGACAAGAATCTCATGTCAACCTGATACGATAAAACGTATAATAGGGCTGTACTATATTTAGGAACTACTCAGTGACGTCATATAGGTGTTTCCCAGTAAAAATACAAATAACGAAGAAGTGAAAAAGTTCCCTTTCTTTAGAAGAAAATTTAAATATGGTGACCTATTTTTCTTTTTGAGCACATCAGTGCTATCTTTGTTTCTGGACTTGTCCCACCGTCCTTTCTCTCTCTTTCTCTCTCTCTCTCTCTCTCTACTGCTGAGCCTAGCTTCCTTTCCACTCCACTCGTGTTGAGTGTCCCGCAATTGTTATTGGTTTCCAGATAGCGGAGGCGGCCGATCTTGAAAAGATCTCTAGTTTTCGAGTTACCCCTCCCCCACCGTACAACAAAACACAAACACCTTTATTTTTTTCTTTTTAGAATGTTTCGTTTTTTTTGTGTGTGTTGAAATTTTGGTTGGCAGGGAATGTTATCTATGCCGAAAAATGAAATTTTTTGGGCTGCAAGTTAGCGAAATTATTATTTTTTTATATTTTTGTAAGGTAAAAATATTACAAAATCTTATTTTATGGTAGCCTTTTTGTTATTGATAAATAACAAAAAGGTACCATTGATGAGGTTTTATACATTGCATAAGGGTTCAGGTAATACCTGTTGTGGTGACTGGTGAGTAAAAAAGCTTTTTAAGGAAAAAAGGTGATTTGGGGCTAATTCTTAGAACCGCTTTTATATTGTTTTAAAACAGAAATCTATAAGATAAATGTCAGAGATTGATAGTATTGCATTATGATTAAAATTTTTTTGCTAATAAATTAAATCAACCTTGATATTCCTTAGTTTTTAGCTCAAAACGTGATTTTTTTGACCAAAAACACCCCTGCCACCAAAGTTTTTGACCACACCATCATTTTTTACATTTATTATTATCTTTCGAATAGAAGTGGTGTGCGTTTTTGTTGTAACGAGGGGAGGGGGTATGTCGACAATTTTTGCAGTCCAAACCGCCTCCACTAAATTATGAGAGAGAAAATTGCGGGACAATTGATCAATAGTTTTCCTGATGGTTCTTACTCAGTTGGCGTCCCCGAGGGGGGGGGGGGGGGGCAGGGGGCAGCTGCCCCCCTGTGGTGAATCTTGCCACCTCCCTTCTTGCCCCCCTGAAAATTGTGGATTTACATAGGCCATATACTATACGAACAAATTTTAATATATGCTTGCCCCCCTGAAATATATGTGCCCCCTCTGCCCCCCTGAAAAAGCTGGTTACGCCACTGTTCTACTATGCGCAAAATATGTGGAGGGTGTTTCTTCTTGATTTGGGTCCCCTGGAGTGGATATAACCGCCGCCATCATAGATTATGATCATATCCGTAAAATACAATGTCACATTAACCCTAACGTCCTCTTGGAGAGGACGGTAAGGGATAAGTGATAGAAGCTATAAAGAAGACCGGACGTCCGTGGCGCGGGATCGAACCCGGACCTCCGGCGCACCATTCTCATGAGCAGGCGAATGGCAAGTCACGAGGAGAATTCGTTGGCCCGGCCAACCGATTTTCGACATTTCGTGCCCATATCGAGTGTTTGGATACGATGACTCATCGCATCTTTTTGGTCGTCAGCTGCATTTTTACAACCTCACTCAATTGAGTAGTGATGTTTTTAGTATGATAGGGTTTAATTCCCTTTTTGGTCTGTCAATGATCACTCCACATTCTTACCCCAACAATTTATCAATTTTAGTATCATTTAACAAAAACGCCTCCTTCCGGCGGCCATCTTGGACACTTAAATGTGTAACCAACTTCATGAAGGTAAACTGTTTCGTTTAGGTACATTTATACATCGACCTCTATGTTCGCCTTACCTTTATAACCTATTGATAAATTGTTTAATGCCAACCAATGGTTTAATATAGATGTGTTGGGCTGGTCTTCGCTAAATGATTCAGTTCTGATGATTTTGTCATTTTGACATCGCAAATATTCTTTTTATCAATTTAATTATCTTTGATAGCTTCTAAATATTCGATAAGCTAGGTTTATTAAACTCGGTAAATTAAGTTGATCAAATACTCCTAATATCGAAAGATATTGTTTTTTTTAAATAAAAGGTTATCAATTTGATCAGATTTGTCGAATTTGATTAACTAGGTAGATTAAAATCGATAAGTATGTTTATCATATTCGATAATCTAGGTTTATTAATTTTGATAAACTAGGATTTTTAAAACTCCCAATATCGACCGATATTGTAGGTTTTGAAAAACTTAGTTTAACAATTTGATAAACCTCGTTCAGTTCAACAGAATTGGTTTAATAAATGTGATAAACCCAGTTTAACGACCAATATATAATTGGTTTTTTTTTTAAAAAAAAAAAAAACTAGAAATATAGTTAATCAATGCAATGAAGCAGGATTGTCAATTTGATGAACCCGGTTTTTGAAAACCCCGAAAATCGACCGCTTTTTTGTTGTTGATGAACTAGTTTTTCAATTCGATAAGACGGTTTATCAAATACCGTGTGTCCCCCAAAAAACCGCAACACTCGGTGGCAGGCGCCATACGTTTTGAACAAAAGCACGTGACTACTTATTCTTTGCTGTAGGTCAGATTGGACTGTTAGCTAATATTCCTAAAAAGTTCATAAAGATAGCGTCAATATTTATTAAGATATGACCCCAACAATCAAGTAACCTGCAGAACCCATTTTACAAAAATGAGGAGCTGGTTAACCACAAGACTGGCAATGAAGAACAGAATGGCAAATACAATATTGATTGCAATCAACATTTACTTGCCCAAATTTCTTGCAGAACAACGTAACTGGGTCAAATGACTGCATTTACATAATTATTATTTAACTGATAATTATAAAACATTAATTTATTGGTGATAAAATATGTTTCAAGCAGATATAAAACTATGACTAGGTCATAGAAAAACTCCACATTACATAAAATGATAAATGCGTTGGGCTGCAACTTGCTTGTTACTGAAAATAATGTTACATTCTCAACTTTATGAAAGTAAAACATATGTTTTCAACACAAAATACATAACAATGTCAGTATATTCATTCTGCCATTAAATTTTGGGTTAAGATAACCCTTTGTGTGCCGTCACAAAATGATGATGAATGATTAGCTCTAATCAAACGCAGTCTTATCAGCTTATTTGGACAATACGAAGAGTTTGTTGATCATACATTCCTAATTTTATCTTTTAAGTGTGTTAAAATGCATGTTTTTTAGCTATTGTTACCAATGGAAACATTCATATGTTGATATTTATTGCAGCACTTGTTTTTTAAAGAGGGGGAATTGGTGGTTGGACTTAGAGATTCATATTGGTGGTTCTGGGCACAAAACGTACAGTGCCGTATTTGTAGTTAATAGCGCCTCAACTTGGTGAAATGGGTCCTGCAGGTTACTTGATTTCTGGGATCATATCTTAAAAATCTTTATGAACTTTTCAGGGATAATAGCTAACAGTCCCATCTTACCTTTCAACAAAGAATAAGTAGTCACGTGCTTTTGTTCAAAACTTATGGCGCCTGCCACCAAGTGTTGCGTTTTTTTTTGGGACACACGGTATAGGTTGATTTACTAGGTACATCAACAGATATTTGGAGTTATTGAAAACTAGGTTTATCAATTTATAAAATGGGTTTATCGATTTTTTGTCCAGAATGGTGGGTTAAAGTCCGTGAGATTTGTTTTTTTAGTAAATCACTTCCTTTTGGAGTTCTGGAAAAGTTCCTTGATGACACAAAATTATGCAGCTTGGTAAATAAGAATCCTGATGCAATATTCACTCCATATTAGGCTCAGTAGCCGATTATTCGCTAGAAAGCACTTCCAGACTGCTCAAGACTGGTGCCGATTGCCCATTTTCCTCTGTACAGTCTTCTGCAGTCTTGTGTGGTCGGAAGCACGTGGCAAATTTGAAAAAAAAAAACCGCCACGATTGTTCTCGCATTCTACAAAAATCGTGGCACCAATTCTAAAATCTCTTATTTGTAATTTTGTCACCTGAATTTGCGGCAGACCAGACGGAAATCACAGCGAAATCAAACACTAGTCCATTGCAAAAGGAGTTCGCCTCCGTATCATTAAAACTACAAAAACCAGATTCCTCTTTGGTGCGGCAATTTTTTAATACAATGAACTGCTTCAACCAATCGTTCGCTTTTTGTTTCTCCTATAAATTTTTCCATGAATTTGCTACATATTAGGTTTTTTCATTGGCCCATTTATCATCTTGAAGGTGCATTCTCATGAGAATTAGGTAATGTTACCGTCCAGAAAACCTGCGCAGTAAAGCGCACTGCCTATTTTATAATAGCCGTCATTGTTTTATGAAAAATCGCTATTGTAATTTCATTGTACACTTAACGCAATGAGGTTTTATCTCCCTGGCCTCCTTTAGATTTTAATCGTTAAAAGATGGCCACCGAAAGGACACACGTTTTATAAAGAATAAGAATTTGATTGATATTCTGAAACACACGAAAAAAATGACATTTGTATTTTCCGTACATGCTCTAAACTCAAGATAGCGGCCATTATACCTTTTTTCTGGAGCCTAAAAAAGAAGAAAAACAACCCTACCAATATTTTTTATACGTTATAAGTACAAGGACAACTGCTGAACACATTTTCCTACAATTTTCTTTCGTACTTCTAGACCAGTGCAGATCCATCCATCCATCCAGCAAGCCATCCATCCATCCATCCATCCATCCATCCATCCATCCATCCATCCATCCATCCATCCATCCATCCATCCATCCATCCGTCCGTCCGTCCGTCCGTCCGTCCGTCCGTCCATCCATCCATCCATCCATCCATCCATCCATCCATCCATCCATCCATCCATCCATCCATCCATCCATCCATCCATCCTGCGAAGCACCTATGACGTCTCTGAGTAGTCCTTGAATACAGCACACACCCAATATATGAAGCTTTTGTTTTAAGGAGCTGTTGTCTCCCTGCCCCGGGGGGGTCAGTCTTCAAAGACAAGGGGGTATCATCCGTGTCCAAGAATTCACGTAAAAAGGGTAGTTTTTTCATGATCAGGTACGTTAGTACGTAGCGTGAAAAGGGTCTAAAATAACCATTAAATCAAGAAAAAGGGTTATATTTTTTTGAGGATTTACGCATTCAGGGTCCATATTCATTTCAGCATAAAAAAAATTAAAAAATGTTCCGGAAGTCTGTACTTGCCTTCAAACCAGTGCTTTCAAATCCCTAAATTAACCAAATTTTCCGCGCTACGCGCGGTAAAGAAAACCATAAACGTGATTTTTAGTATAGGCCTGTTGAGATTGAGAAATGACGACTCCTTTTGTGATTGCCTGATTTTGTCGCTATACTAACATTGTTCTATATCACCTACCCATGAAACGGACAATGTTTTAGCAATTAAAACTCATAATTTATTTAATTTCAGTCAATTCTAGGTTTACGATTTTCTGAAACTAACATTTGGGACATAATTTGGGTGCATAAAATGCCGAAATAACGTTCTCTAAATGCGAATTCTCCCGGATCTATAGACCCATAGAAAATGTATTGAAAACTAAATACCCCAAGGTTTCCGCGACCCACCCGTACCCCATGCCGCTTACAAACTCTCCATGAACACCTTTAATTATATGATTAGTTCAAATAAACCCTTACATGCATGAACTATATTTTACTGTTTATACCGTCGATCATTGGCCTATACATGCATTTTAAAGTTAACCACTGTTTTGTTTGTTTTTTTTTTAGTTAGACCAAAGTTTTAAATCCGGTTTTGTCCCCGCTAACGGGGGTGGCCGGATTCACCTTACACCAGCAATACTGCTGTGTGAGGATTTGTTGGAGCAAAATATATCAAATATCAAATTGTTTTTATCAAATTTGCATGAGAAAATGTGTTTCGGAAAGCAAACATTGCTTGGTATATGAGTTCGCGCCCCATCGACGGTCACTTAGGATATGAATTCTCTGTGACACTTTAACCCATCAAGTCTGTTTTACTTTTTATAAGCCCATTTATCATACCTATATTTTGCTATAGTGAATCACTTACAAATTTCAATT
The DNA here is from genome assembly GCA_023653785.1 of Ophioderma brevispina. Classification (NCBI taxonomy): domain Eukaryota; kingdom Metazoa; phylum Echinodermata; class Ophiuroidea; order Amphilepidida; family Ophiodermatidae; genus Ophioderma; species Ophioderma brevispina. Next base: position 56,266 of record JAMKCH010074051.1, on the reverse strand, counting down.
CAAATTATTTCTATCAAATTCGCATGAACAATGTGCATTTGGAAAGGGAAGATTGCAAAGTTGCTTGCATGTTGCGCAATGGCCGCTCAGCAGCCATATCGTCGACTTTATCGACTAGTCGTGCCGCCGTCCTGAGAATTGTTGGATACGCCCCTGGCTCAAAATGCATTTCCTTTTTTCCCTTTTAAATACCTTTCCTCGGATATATCCTGGCTGAAAAATTAACTTTCCCCAAATATTTTCTGAATTACACCAAGCTCAGTCAAGCCTCTCTGGTGTGCAAAAAGTACACTGAAAGAATATGGTTTTTGGTTTTTATGTATAAAGGGGTAATAATTGCATCAATTACTTGCTTAGGGTAGGGAGAAAGAGAAATACTTGTTTAGGGTATGCAAAATGCGCTACTGATACTTGTTTAGGGGCGAAAATTCCATCAAGTACTTGTTTAGAGTAGCTAATTGCGCTGCTGATACGTGTTTAGGGGTGAAGATTCAAGTTTCGAAATACGTATTTAGGGTGCTTTTTTGTGATTGCTTGGACACGGATGATACCCCCTTGTCATTGGAGTGCCCCTCCGGGCTGCCTGCCAGTGTGAACCAATTTCAGAGTTGACCCCACTTTATTGTGACCTAAGTAGCCAGCTAGCAAAAAAGCTATTATATTGGGAAAAAAAGAGCCACATTTTGATATTTTGGAAATGATTTATGGTAATTCGTAGAAAGTGGTGTTTTATCTCCCTGACTGATGTTCCCTATATCGAATTTAATCGCCATCTTGAATAACTAGTCTGTGCGCATAAAATCTTTGTTGGTGCTCCCAAAATATCACGCGCATTCTTATCCCAGGCAACTTACAATTCAAGTTATTTAACAAAACATGTCATTCTGGCGATGGCATATTGGACGCGTAGATAAAACTGAATTCGTTTAGGTCTTGAGAGAATTTCTATCTACAATGAAATTATAATGACAGCTTGCCATAAAACAAATGGCGGTTATTTTCAAATGGGCAGGACACACTTACGTGGCAAATTTCCGGGCTGAAACATACCTAATTCGTAGGCAAGAACCCCGCAAGAAAAATAATCACCATTTGATTGCAACAAACCCAAATCTGGTATTCCAGCTCACGACAAATAGACCGGCTAATAATTGTAATAGAATATAAATATCCAAAAGCACTCATCCTTTAATTTGTCACTAGTATTACCGACATGCCAAATCTTTTCTGTTATTGACAAAACATCACCTGTTTTGGGATTATACTATTGATATTTTGTCGTTGAATTGTTGGACATACATTACAACAATTACCATTCCAATATGTAACTGTTTATCAAGAATGAAAAAATAAACAATGTTGTGAGATTGCAACAGAAGGTCATCGATGATTCAATCATCATTTTATCCTATGCGTGGTGAATACCATGACACCACTTTGCTGTCATTTTCTTGTAAAGTACTTCTCGTACCGGGGTTGCTGGTAAATCCCAAGAATCTGAAGTAGAATGTATGTAGAAACAAAAAATCTCAAGATTCATCCGAGGAGGAGGAGCCTGTTGCAGGTATGTTTTCCCTTATTTCTCTACAAATGAAAAACGTCAAAGGATTGGGTGAACAAAAGCACCTTACTTTTTGGTCATATTCATGCCACACTTGTATATTCACTAACCAGGATTTGATTAAACACAACCTTCGATATTTTGAAATTTTATACAGCTTTGAGAACGCATGTCAACTGTCCAAGTGGAACCATCAAAAAGTATCCTTCCGAGAGCAAAAGTAGGTCAATAAAGAAAAGGACTTTGTAACAAGTGAGCGTGTGTAGTTTGATGAGCCATATATCAGTCTGCACTTGGGATTGACTGCGTAGAATAGGGATCACATTAGTCGCCTCAATCTACGGTCTGACCTGGACAAAATTTGCTACAGAAGGTTTTCTTGCTGTACCTTGTTGTACAAACCCGCCCAAACCACTATCAAAAGGTAGAAAAGGGAAGCATGCAGATGCTATTTGCATAAAACTTATGTGCCATTTTTGCCTATATTTTGGTATTATACATATATTAAAAGGGACGACCCAGGGGTTTTTTAGTAAATAAAGTGTTCATCTTGATAGAATGGTCTTCACCCCTAGACCCTAAATTATAGTTTTGCGCTGATATTTCAAGCCGTTTTCATGTTATTAGCTAAACATGATTTTCTTAGCCCTATAGGTGTAAACTTAATATCGGTCGACCAACTGTGGTACATGTCCGCCTCATACGTCCAAACCAAGCACATCTTAGCTCTAAGATTTCACAGGATAAATGAGAAAAATAGTACTTTCTTCAAATACCAAATTGTTGACACTTCCGGTAAATCTGAGTATGGGGAGGATGCTATTAGCGATCAGGCCACGGCCCTTTTAACTTTTAAGTCTTTCTTGCTGTCCAACATAGGACCCGAGGTACTTGAGGTCTAACCTTTTTGAGTTGGGTACCGTGTGTAGTGCAGACAGGTTGATGATTCTCTTCCGTCTCTTTGGCATTTAGATGTAGGCTGATTTTAGTTCCAGCATTCTCAAATGATGCTTTGTGGTAGATCTTGTACAGCACATATCACATCCCCTGTTAGAGCTGCGTAGTCAAGGTCTGTGAGATGCTGACTTTGGTGACGTCTAGAATGCTTGACCGCCTTCTTATGCTGCTGTCCTACCCAGGCTATTACCAAATGACCCCCTTTCTTCTGCCCTGCTATCCACTTTTATCACAAGTTTGCATAAAATTATCCACTTTTTTAAAAGAATTTGAACACCCAAATTCAAAATTTTTGCAACCTACGTGCACATTTTTAACAATTTTATCATTTCACGGCAGCAATTTTATCATTTCATGGCAACTTGAACTTTGGAAAAAAAGGCACTTCCTATTTTAACTTCAGGTTTAAACATCATTGGCCCCCTTCTTAATGACCCCATTTTTATTCAGCTCAGTGTACCGAATGACCCCGTATTTTTGGGTATATTTTATCTGAAAGGACCAGGGAAAGGACCCTATTTTTCACCTGGCCGAGGCACATATACCCATCACTTCGCATAGGGGTGCATGCCTCCTGCACTAGTTGACCCTGATAATAATTTTCTAAATAAAGATCTCACCATCCCGATTGCAGTCTGACAAATCATCTAGAATGCAAAATTAATTTTGGCGGGAAATTGCGGCCATCTTGAATATTAACCATCACCTTCCACTTTTAATACATCAATTGCAAGTACTACACACCTTGCAGGCATAGCCATGCAAAACATGTTCAAATACTAACAGAAAAATGAAAATCTCTCTAAATGACATTCCATTATGAGCTATATACCTTTGTCGAAATATGGGTGTATACGTTCACGTAAGATAAATGCAAATTAGCATGTCTTGCCAGGCTTCCCTTTTTCTACCTTTTTGATATGTTGTTTGGGAGATCTTTACTGCTAGTTACAGCAAGAAAATCTTCTGTAGCAATTTTGTCCAGGTGTACCTAGTATTTTACATAGATTGAGTGGACTACATAGGCCGTGATACCTTTGCGATTTAACCATCTTTCCGTGCTACACTGGGGATAACTTACTTCCTTCACTAAAATTTTAAAAACATATTATGTAAATCAGGAAACGCTATATCCCCAAATGAAAAGAGTGCACATTATTTAGAAAAATGAATAAAATGTCAACTCAATTTACTGCCAGAATGCCAGTGACCAATATGTACACGTAAACTCAAGCGAACAATAGAGCTAATGATATTCAATCAATCTAAAAACACGTCGAATCTTTTTCTCATCAGAGTATGCAGGTCCATTGTTACTGCCCACAATGTTGAAAGGATTTCAAGCTATTCCAGGTGTTATTACCTCCCCGTATAGAGCTCTAGTATATGTTAATAACATAGAGGGCACCATACTCACCTCGCTCATGATTTTTACAACTGTAGGTTGCTGAATACAATCGCCTTTCTTTGTAAATTGAATAGAAATAGGGTTTTAAAGGCAATAACTTGTGGATTTAGGTTATGCACAAATTAGGTTAGCCCTTGCCATGGGATTATCTTTCGTGAATGTTGTCCCTTTACATTTTCTTTTCGAAAACAGTTATTAATCAATATGGTCAAAGTTTATTGAACACACAGGAGAGAATCTCAAGATTTCTTTATCGCGAACGAGGAAAGAACTCACCCCAATGCAGCAAGGACACAACGTTCGAAAGCTGTTCAACTGCGTGCACAATAACAATGGACCAGATGTAAAAGAATGGAAGTGTGCTACGGGCCGATTATTGAACATTGTTAGCCCCATTGTTCGCTTGAGCATGTTGAGGGTATGTATATCCATTGGTCACTGATATTCTAGAAATAAATTGAGTTGACATTTTATTCATTTTTTCTAAATATTGTGCACTCATTTCATGTGGGGATACAGCTTTTCCTGGTTAAAATTATATTGTTTTAATTTTAGTGAAGGAAATAATCCCCAGGTCTGGAGCACGAATGTTTGATTAAAAGGCCAACATTGTGTCGTGTACCATAGCCTAACAACGAAAATACTTTCTACTGGGAATCTCTGTAGTTTTAATAGATCATTTCCCAAATTTTGTATACACTTAAACTCGAAAAAATATACAAACATCTAATTGTGTCCATAATCGGCATGCCCGTGTCGGCACAAATCAGTCAAGGACCTTTTCATTTTTCTGTATGTCAGAAGGAAACAGTCATTAACATTTAACCTTTATTTACAAAAAAAAAGTTGTACTGAGAAATTCATAATTTAAAAGTGCATTTCGCGATTCTTGTGCACGCTCTTGTTTTATTCGTAGTTCACTAGATATCACTGAGAAAATCTTATTCCCAAAATTTCGGTTGAATCCAATCTTGCATTATGGTGTCATGGCTCATATGGCAGTGTCCAATAGGACCCTATGCTGTAATTACTGTCCGTCCGTTGCTACAAAATGGCAAATTTCCTGCAGAGACACATCACAATAGTACACATGGAATACTAGGGCTAACGAATACCAATTAAAGCACTATCAGCGATTTCTTCAAAATGTAAAGAAATCACGCCTCCTATTTTTCATCAAAGTCTATGTTTCGCTCTGTTGTATTGGAAATAGCTGTAGTAAAGACCCCTCTGTAAGTGGCTAATGATTAACAGGCTGTATTTGGCAAGAAATGGTGCTTTTTATGCTTTGTTTACTAATAAATGTCGAGATCAGAATTTTTAAGGTCGGGAAACACCCGTAAATGGCATCTTCAAGACTGCTTTAAAATGCTTGTGTCTGTTTTTCACGAAGAACAATAATATAAGGTGTTGATATGACCTAACACTATTTAGAGACAAAATGAGCATTTTGAATTTGAAAAAAAAATGATTATGGCTTTAAAAAGTCTTATCTTTTTTAGGTATGTCGGGGGACGATGTTTAAAAAATACTCCTTAAAACACAACACATGTTACAACATGGAAGTTGAGAATAATAATTACTAAACTTTACTTAATTATTATTTTTGCAAATAAGCGTTGCCTTGAAGCCTATTTTTATCTCTTGGTCATTCTTTCTAATTTTTAATAGTAATATTAAACAAAATTATGTATTAAAATATTTTATTGCCAGATGCGGACGCATTGAAATACTTTTTTGAGAATGAAGGGATTGGAACCATTCTTGTCATTGGAAATGGCAACCATGTAGTTTTGTGAGTATATGAAATCTTCTAATTAAAATGTGTATAATATGGCTTTAGTTAATATTTTATTTTTAACTAGTAATTTACTGAGACTTCTGATACGGTTATGCTTGCATAATTTTATAAAGGGTTTTAATTTTGGAATGTTTATGTAGCTTTCTTGAATTTGTGCCCTATTTTTAATTACACTGTGTAATATTACTCTATTGAATTTGCAGTAATTTTTAAAAATTCTCTGCGCAATAGAAAACAATAACTATCCGGGGGATACTTAAATTTCCCTCTGAATATGGACCCAGTATAAAGAGGAAATAAACCAACAAACAGACAAACAAGTATCTTAAAGTATAGCGTTTCATGTGATAATAGTTTGTAATCTAAAAAATGGCGTATCTGTGGTGAATGGGTTCTACCAGATACACGACATACTCAATTACGTTCGAGTTGATGAATAAAAAAGTAGTTTGCTTCACTTTTTACCAAAATTGGAGCATCTTCAAATTTCAAGTTCTTTGAGAGCACCTGTGGTCCAGAGGAAAAGAGCAGGATTTGAGCCCCGGATGTGGTCAACGTGTTTGTGTCCCTGACCAAGATACTTAATCTCAATGCTTCGTCGACCCAAGGGAAATCCGGGAAGCTTTTATGGGGAATATTGCAATCTAAGTGCTGATAGGCATGGGTGCTTGTAAGGCCTGTCTTTGAGCAGCCACCTAGATGAAGCAAACGGATTGTGACGATTTCCTGAAGGCGGCGTAATAATAATTGGAGACAGCGCTTTGAGCCTGTTTACGTTGATTAAACGCTATATTATTATTCATTAAACTATCATTTTCGAATAAAAGGTTTTGTCCTTTACTTTATAAAAATTATCTTTTACTTTACAAAGTCATCTGTCTTTACAGTTTGTCTGTTTGTTTTTAAGTCATATCATATTTTATTTTCATATTGTCATTACAGAAAAATGGAGGACAGTACCAGATCCGATTTATAAGTTGGAGAGAAAAACGTTCCATGAAATAACATAAATATGTTTATACATAATATAATTATACTGTATCTATTTCAATATTAAAGATCAAATTGTACCACGACAATTGGTTTTCTTTACAAATCACTACACTATTTAATCAGATACCCAGTGTGATCATGCGCACTGTTGATTTTAATGTCCAAAAATAAACAAGTACCAAAGACCCTTTTTAAATCAGTGACGGGGAGTGATCTTGCATGTGGTAGATGACTTTGGAGTGGCACCTCAAAAGACAATCTCCAGCTCTTGGAAGGTGTGCAAGAGCGAGCTACCAATTAGTCATTATGAACTATCCTGATCAGATCTATCCTAGATTGGGAAAACCCCGTTAGACGTCACACTCGTCGCTTTCTAGACTGCTTGGCTTCTGACTTCGTGTTCTTTGTTTAAAACACATAAAAGAGTCTGTGGGTAGCAAATGAACGTGCACATTACGATCCATATGAATATACAGCGATTACAATGTGCAGTGCATATTCAATTGGCGGCCCCATGGCGGCCCAGGTGACTCAAACAAGAACTCTAAACCGACGAGCAGACAGTCTTTACACAAGTATTAGCAATAATTAATTAGCATTCCCCACTCAGCCAGCAAAATCGCAAAACATCCTTTAATTTTTTTTTCATACCTGCCTTGAATTTGACATCATATTGAGAATGTTTGCGATATCAATAGAAGGCAGATATTTACAGGTGTTCAATAAACAATATGACAAAGATATGCTTATATTCTCTCCTGTTGTTACATACATAGCTCACGTAGACATGGATTAAAGGAAAACATATAGTGCTGTTTGTATGTTTCTCTACGTCTTCAACCCACCACCCTCCTCCCCACAATCAATACTGAGATACATACATTGCATATTTAAATAAGGGGAGTTTACGTAACCTGACCCATCTGACACACTTTTTCTGCCACACTTATGAATTCGGAAACCTTAACGGAATAAACGTGTGATTATTCCGTGAAGCGTTTCCGAATTAATAAGTGTTGCAGAAAAAAAAGGGTGTCAGATGAGGTTACGGAAACTCACATAAATAAGCATACTTCCAGACTCCAGTGGCCAACATTGATGTGGAGAAATTAATTCAAGGAAAAGTTTCCCAACAATTTTGTTCGAGATAATATCACCTGTATAGAAAATAACAAAAGAAATGAAATGTGAGTACTGACCATGTGCTTTTGTCTGAAAAAAAAAGCATGCCAGATGCAGAACCATCGAAGGTAATACTGTCTCCAGCTAGTTTTCAATATTGTCATGGAATTCTCACACAATACAAATATCTAAAGTATTCTAAATAAAGTGAAAGTAATAATTGTACAATGGACTAATTTCAATTTTGAAAATATTTATCTAAGTGCTAGACGCAATTATCTGTACTCCAAGTATATACACTATATTCCTACTAGGAATGATCATTATCTATTTGAAATATTGATAAAATGTATGACAAAAATAGCCTCGGTATGATGTGGTTTTACGAAGTCACCAAGGAAGAAATTTAAGACCCTAGGAAAAACTGGAAAACTGCTACTTTAAAAATAAAATTTCTTCAAGCTAACTACAATCTTTGAACAGCTGTTTTTATTTGTCTTAAATAATTAAGGTTATACATCACCTATCTGGTTACCGTAAGGATAAAAATCTTGGGTCGACTACTTTCTTGCATGCCATCTGAAAAAATACTTTAAAAAGAAAGTGGTAGAATTTCATGGTTGGACAGTTGAGGCAATTATCTCCGCGCTCATCAATTTCATCTACTATTACCTACTATTAGCCGTACCGACTATAGAGCATCTATGGGCGATTTGTTGTGCTGTGAGTTTAGTGATTCGTAACTGAAGATTTCTCCGTCACCATATGTTGAAAATTTGTTCAGTTAATGATTTTAGTTTGTATTTTTGGTGTGATATTGTTGAAATTCCTTTGTGAGACTTTAAATGTGAAAGAAACATGCTCAAATCTTGCCAATTTGTGTATAAGTGAGGAATTGTGGTCGTTAACCTAGTCGTTTAGGGACGAATTTAATACTCAACTGGCGGGCGTTTTCCGGTTCTGCCCGTTTCCGCACGGTTCAATTAATTCATTGAGTTTGCTGAATGACTTAATCGGATTAAAGGATACAGAAGATTGAGCGGATTAAATGAACCGCCTGGAACCGGGCAGAACAGGAAAACGCCCGCCGGTTGAGTATTGATTTGTTCCATTAATGTATTTCGCGTCTTTACTCATCGAAACCCATTTTGTCAATTACTAAAGCAAAAGAAAAAGATGGCCCCATTGCCTTCACCCTGACTGCAGCATTGACTGATCTAACATAAAACAAAGTGTTACACCTTCGATCGTCTATCAATCAAATAACAAGGAAATACTGTAATTTACAATCAAAGGAGATCAGGAAAATGTCCGCTTTATCAGGTACTGTTAGAAAGGACCATATAAACATGTTTTAAATCGAGTTTCCGTAACCTGACACAATTATGGAATTCGGAACCTTTCACGGAATAAGACACGGGTTTATTCCGCCTAAGATTTACGAAATTCATAAGTGTGGTCAAAAAAAAGATATCGAGGGGTCAGATGACGGAAAACTCCTGTTTAACTGCAGCTGCGAACTCACAACAGTAAAAACGACGTGTTTTTTTAAAGTTATATGTACGTTCCGAGTCCCAGCTGCCATTAAAAATTTAACAAATGATAATTTTTGGTCATAGCTCCAAGGTATTTAGAGGCTTAGAGTAAATGTATATTTCGAGTTGTAGAAATCAGTTCACCGTCTATCCCGTGGAAACATTCAAATTTTTTAAACCCCCGTTCAACCACCCCACCCAACCCCTCCATTTGCTATCTGAAAATGATGAAGGAATTCAAAGTTGGAAATCAAAACGTCAAATGTTGTCTTTATTTAAACCATTTTATTAATCTTATGCAAGGTCATATGGGGAAGTTTCCGTAATCCTGCCCATCTGACAAACTTTTTCTGGACACACTTGTGAATTCGGAAAAACTTAACGGAATAAACCGTGCTTTATTCCGTGAAGGGCTTTCGAAGTCATAAGTGCGTAAGAAAAAAAAAGTGTGTCAGATGGGTCAGGTTAAGGAAAACTCCCTCATATGCGCGGGCCTGTGGCAGGAATAAAACAGGACAATAGAGTAGCGTTTCATATTGTTTGTTCGTATTGAACAACAGTGCCGTCAAATTTAGCTTCCTGTCTGTAATTGTAACTTACAGTATTAATATTTCTGTGGTCCTTCCTTTAGGTTTAGAGGTGAGTGGGGTTAAAAAAATGGGTGTAAACTGTTTTCCATCGTATTTAATTGGTCGTAGGTTGGAAAATTCCTTCCCATAGTATGTTTTTAACGGAATTGATCAGGATTACTTTTACGACGTTCAAGAAAGACAATAGATTTTAAAGAGGGAAAGATGCAAAAAACACGAAATGACACGATGCGTTGCCAAGTTTTAATTGTGATTTACAGAAGTGCTTGGCATGAATCTATCGCACATATATAATGAAATATCCCTAAATAAGACGTTCATGTTCAATGGGCAGATTCCTTGCAAAGAAAACATCTTTCCAGGCTCAATTTTAGTATCAGAGGCGATATAAGGAAGCTTGCCGTATATCATTTAGATTCTCGATTACGTTTCAAGGCAACAAATCTGTTTCCTAAACGGACTCCGAAATTCAAGAACATGATTTGAGTGATATTCATAAGTGAACAGTGATGAAGAGTAGCTTGCTGAAATCTGAAGTGCAAATGAAAAACGAAATCGTACTCTTAAACTGATATCGGTCATAAGTAATTTTTCTCCTATTTCATGTTTACATTTAAAATGTTATTCTTCATTTAGACACAAATGATCGGTATAATAACAATTAAAAATGCTTTCAACATTCGATCGCTGCAAGCGAAAAAAGACGCTTTAATACCACGCTAAATATGCAATTATTCGACGATCCATATTTTTCGTTGAGGAAACAGTCCCCAATTATCGGCAAAAGAATGCATGTTTTTAGAATTAAAAAAAGGGGATTATCGGAGAGGTTCGCGCGCAGATTTCTTCCGTCAAGAATTTTTTCGAATTATTTGACATTTAGGCGCAACTATAGGTGTCTTGTCCTTTGTTCCAGCAATGACTCAGGCCAAGCAAGGATAAGGAGATATAGGATATAGCGATTGAACAAAGTTGGCAAAAAAAGTATTCCTTGATTCCATAAAGGAGTAGTACATATTCAACAACGAAACACAAATAAAGCAATAATTAATTTTCCCCGAGATGGCCGATATAGAAAAAATTAAACGTCGCGACGGGGGGAATCGAACAGGCTTCATATCAGGCGTTCTAACCGGTGTGGCAGGAGATATAGTCCTCCGGGCTCACAGTCGGAGAACAATGGGACAATACGGCAATCGATTCAGTTGACTCTTACGCAACATTAGTTTCACGCTGTATTCGTTGTGGTCTATGGAGCCCGGACTTATGATACCTGCCGGACGCTGATTACTTTCACACGGCTTACTCCGAGACGTGTGATACATCGTGCGATTAGATATTGAACCATCGGTAAGGTGGTACGAACTCGCTTATTCACCACTTCTCAAGCGACGAGAATGACGGTAAATCATTTTAATACTAATGTATTAACCTCTGTCGAGATTATGAATTGCTCTTTCTCAGGAGGAAATATTCATTTGCTCACCCGGTCTTCTCGAGAACTACGGTTTTTAATTCGCACTTGTTTCAGAAAAAGCACATTTTCTTGAATTTCAAAATAGTCTAACATATATCTCTAATGGAGTTTGGTCCCTTCGATTATCTCACTAATAGTCTGTAGCAATACTCATGCAATTCTTTCACTGATTTATTACAAATAATCCAATATCAATTGTTTAATATTAGGATAATTTGATTAAAACCATTCGCTTTTTCGAGTCGGTGTTTCGGATTATGCTATTGATTTTCATAACATATTACGTCAATATCAACGTCAAATTTCTTCAAATGCCGCCTGATGTTTTTAGTATCAACTCTAAAAACGGGTATTTGCTGTAATGCCTACTACTGAAGCATTACATTGGACAATTGTTACGTTTTATTTTTTAGAGTTCATGAAAACCCTTCCCTTCTTTGTGCTGCTGTCTTTAGCATTTCTTAATTAGTCAGGTAGTAGAGCTCAACAAACGGAGAGGGACGAAACCTCAACAAGGTCTATGTACCGTATTTAACTATTCGGACGTCCGTAACGGACCCATTCTGACACACTTATTGAATTCGGAACCGTTCACGGAATAAGCACATGTTTATTTCGTTTACGTTTCCGAATTCCTGATTCATAAGTGTTTTGTCAGAAAAATTGCATCGATGGAGTATGGGGCATGTCCTTCTATGCGTTGTTTTGTTGTCTACTCGGGGGGCTAAGGGGAAAAAACCAAGTGTAAAATGCATAATAATATTAAAATCATATCAATCGTCTGTTCCCACAAATGAAACTGGCACATTTTCTTGAAAAAGAACTAAAATGTCACTTCCAATTCATTTCTCCAATATCAGTTGACAAGTGGATACAACTAGGACTTAAGCAAACAATGGAGTTAGAGATATTCAATCACCGGCCGGTATGCGGTGTAGAAAAACTTCAGATTACCTTTATAGGGGAGTGCTGACCATTGTTATATTGTTCGACGCAGCTGAATTGATTTCTTAGCTGTTACCGCTCTCCAATTTAGACTGAGTACTTTTTTTCAGGACAAAATACTTAACCTCATTCACAAATAAATAACTATTGAGCTTTCTTATGTGAGTGTTCAATTAACGGTTGGCAAGGTTTTTCATCATTATTCGAAAAGGAAGAAACATGAACCAAATCATGAGAGAATGTGCTGGGCAAGCTTTGACTAAAACTTTGTGCAGAACCCAAAATCCGTAACTTATTGCTTAACTTCGTTTCTATTCATTTACCGCGTTTTCAAGAAGAAACTTTAGTGTCAACGACCTATAGTAGAGGTACACTGGCTAGTTATGTGAGAGAGGACGGGTATTTGTCGCTCAACCCGAATCGGGAAGTGGTAACACCTGGCTATAACAATGGCCCCACATACCGGGCCCATTGTAATTTAAAAATCTTTAGCTTCAGGGTTGCTGAAGTCTTTACCTATCCATTGTCCTCTGATATTGGAAAAGAAATGATGGGGGTGACATTTTATTTATTTTAAGAAAATGTGCCAGTTTGATGTGCGGGAACAGACAGGTTAGGTGATTTGGTAATATGTATTATGAATTTCCACTGGTTTTTCCCTTAGCCCCTCGATGGGGACAAAAATTTGGATACAGTTGGTTATCTGGTCTACGCCCCATTGTCTAATGGGACAGTACGAAAAACTCTTCTTGTAATGCTATTACGGCGGTCCGTTGTTATTCCCACAGCGTAGTCTGTGTAACAGGATGCGAAAGATATTATTAATTGCGTACTGCGCGAGAGATTAAACGTTACAGTCCGTCATAGCGAATGTGTATAATGAAACGAAATCTCAATAGCTCCGAAAACGAAGGGGTTCTATGGAGTGTTTTGCATCAGAGGTCAGTGTACTATGTTTTGTTTTGAATAATATATATCGTAATGGATCTGAAACATAGAACCGAGCGAGGAAAATTGAACGTTTTTGTCGGTACTTCGGTGCTAGCAGACACGGAAAGTGAAACACGCAATCTCTACGGCGCATCCATCGTTTTCCACAAATCTTCGGTATTTTCCAGTCTTGAGGAATTTTCAAACACTGGTTTCAATTTACGCCAACTTTTTTTCGATTCAGAAATAGGATTACGTAGTTCCGGACCGCCGTAGTATGCTATAGCGCTGCTTTGAAAAGGTCACGCCCTTTAACGCAATATATTGCAAAACCTAAAACAAGAAGTATTTTATTTAAATAATTCAAACTAATTAATTTCGACAAGGCTAGAAAGAGCAATGGGTTGCTTATCCTATGTATTCACTTTGTGAAGACCGCATAAACAATTTCAAACAAACGTAAGAAGAAAACAATTATAGGAATTGCTAATTTAAGCTATGGTAGATGGTACCAGGACCAGGAAAAGCTGTGGTCCCCACATGAAAAGAGTGCACATTATTTAGAAAAATAATAAAAAAATGTCAACTCAATTATTTTATAATATCAAGGACCAATGGATATACATAACCTTCAATATGCTCAACATGCTCAAGCGAACAATAGCATCTAATGATATTAACTATACTCCAGCCGGAAACACACTGTCCTTCTTTTCATCTGGGTAATTGTTATGTGCCACGCATTGACGTAAGTTCTTTCCTCGTTCGCGATGAGAGAAATCTTGAGATTCTCTGTTTTTTTCAATAAGACTTCGCCGTAAGGAGTAATTTTTTTCGGAAAAGAAAATGTAAAGGGACAAAAATTCTGTGAAAGAAAGCCCCTGGCAGGGGCTGACCTAATTTGTGCATAACCTCAGTTATGTCTTTAAAAAACCCTATTTTATTCAGGTACCAGAAAAGGCCAAGGAATTCAGCGAAATTACTTTTTACATCATGAGCGAGAGGTGAGTATGTTGCCTTTTACAGATACTAGGGATCAATACGGAAAGGGATTAAACACATGCAATAGCTTGGGAATCTTTTCAAAAAACAATGTGGGGCAGTAGTAAAAAGCAGTAACAAGGGATTTGGCATACCCTGTTGAGAAAAAAGATCCGAAGTGTCGTTAGGTTGATTGTTAAATATCATAGCTCTATTGTTCGCTTGAGTTACGTGTACAAAAGGGTCACGACTTCTGAAGTAAATCGAGTTGACATTTTATTCATTTTTCTAATTAATGTGCCACTCGTTTCATTTGGGATACAGCTTTTCCTGGTTTACATAATATTTTTAAAAATTTTAGTAAGTAAGTAAGTTATCCCCACTGCTGTAGCAGGGAAAGATGGTTAAATTGCAAAGTACTCCCGTGCCTAATTTGGCACAGAGATATCAGGAGGACTATACTCTAGAAATCCGTGCCTTCGGGTTTAGAAGTTTCTTCTTTGTTTATAATTATTTAGTAAAAAAGTAATTATTGTTGCCATGACAACCAATTACAAATTAGAACATATTTTCCTCCGGGATGTTCCAGCAGACCTTCTGCCTAACGCCATTAATGTACGTCAAACGCGTAAAAAGTTAAGTTTGTTAGAAATTAAGGTTCAAGACTTAGCGTTCTACCATGGCAACAGAGGTAAAAAATTGTATACCGATTAATCTCCCTTAAACCTTCATCACCATAATTAAAATTACGATTAACCATGAACTCCAACCAAAAGGCCTAGGAAACCTAAATTCCACACCACTAACCCTAAACCATAGCATATTCCCAATACTCAAAGTTTGTTCAGCTCCTGCGTGGGTTCATTGGTTACCTTTTTACAGCCAGTCCAAGAATCTTTCATTTTTGACACCTGTATTATGAAATTCCCCCCCCCCCCACACTGGATTTCGCCCGCACTTTTACGAGGGGCACCCCCGCTAAATTTGTTCATTAACCTTCTAGAAGATAAATTCACTGAGAAATGACGCTCTGCTCTCCACGGTAACGGAATTCCTCCAAATGACCAAACTACGCCGCGAAGTTAGTGCACAGCGAGGTTGGCAAGAAATTGCCTTTTTAAAAAACCATATTTGAGACTGTTTAATTTTTTTTCCTTTTACTTTTAGTACATGTTTTGCCCTAATCTTACGTATGTTAGGCAGAGTCTAAAAAGTAACAGATAATTCCCCTTTCAATGCAAGTAAAGAAATTAATGAATACACTGGCATATGTGAAAATAGTGGGCCCTCAAAATTTCAAATGATATTTTGCATGGTTGTCAAGTTTTTTATTAAAAACTCGGGGGCCTAGTCTATCATTTGGGAGCAAAATTAAGAAAGGTTAGATTTGTGCAAAACGTGCCAGTAACGCTTTAAGTTTTTCACTACACCGTTTACATAGGGAGGGAGCATTTTTTTAAAAATCGAACGTAACATGAGTTCCTGACTCGTTGTGGATTTGGCCATTCTCGTCGGATTTGTTGGTATTTTCTTTTCTTCTTAAACGAGATTGTAAGCGAGACCTTAAAATTTTTTGTTAGAATATGCTGATGGCTAAAACGTCACCGCCGCCCAAGAGCGGAAACAAAATCTCCACCAAGAATACCTTATATCAGTTGCACTTCAAAAATGGCCACTTTCAAACACTTAAAAATGCGTTATTACAAAACAAAAAAGAACTATGTAAAATACGCCAGTTCTAATGAAACTATGTAAATACTGCCCAATTTGATCAAGCGTTTATTTTTTTTAATCAACAGAATTCCGAGTGACGGGGTAGTGAATGTTAAAGGTGGTAAGCCTATTTGTAGTCGGGAGTGACAACGTTGTGTTAGTACCATACCTGAGAATATTAATTAGTCACAAAATTTTTCTTATTTGGACTAATTAAAATATTGTCATGCAATTATTTTTTTACCACAAAAATATTGCTACAAAGTGGTTTGAATAAAAAAATGTTTTTAAAGTTTTTCGCGAGTTGCATATTTCTACAACTTAAAAATGAGGACTTTTTAATCACAAAATTTTCAAAGCTATTAGTAGCAAATGACCAATGTGTACTTAAATTCGTCATTGTTGTGGTTGACAAACTAATTCTAGTCCATTTTGGTGGAGTCTAAGTCGCTTTAATTAGTCAATTATTTGTCTTTGACCACATTAATCATTAATTTGTCTTTTAAAATGTAAATTAGAGGTAATCAATATTTTGTATCATGAAACTAGTTTCAAATTTGGAAGGTGTATCTTCCAGCATAGCAAACATGTTAACATTACTAGTACATTATTATGAATGACTAAAACAACTGATTTTGCATGACTATTTTTAATTAGTCAATAAGACACTTTTTTGACTATTTAATATTCTCAGTGAATGTATTCTTGATTTGAAATTAAAGAGATATGAGGACATTTCAGGAAAGAAGCCCCCCCCCATATTTTTTGGACGCCTGTTTTTTGCATATTTGGAATGCTTTTTGCATATTGACTACGCCGTCTTTATGTAATAAGATGATGATCTAGTATTTTCTGGTGTGCACGACAGGAATTCCAATCATGGTTTGTCAAAACTACACTTTCGATAACGTTCTCGGTAGGTGGTCTACCAACTGATCCACTCAAGTTGAGAGAAATCGTATCCTCAAAAAATTCTCTCCTGTCACTTTAAAGAGGAACAGGCGGGGGTCCGCTCCGTGATTTTTTTTTCAAAAGTGGAATTACGTAAATTGACCCAGCTGACAACTTTTTTCTGACACACTATGAAACTGAAACCCTTCACGGATAAAGCACAGGTTTATTCTGCAGTTAAGGTTCCGGAATTCATAAGTGGTCAGAAAAAAAAAGGTGTCAGAAAAAGGGTGTCAGATGACGAGTATTGCATTATTTTGTAATGGGAGCCTACTTGTATTCGAAAACCATCAAGAAATCGCATATCCCGTGTGATAAACCCGCCAAGCGAACTGCAAAAAAGTGCTTCGAAAGAAGAAAAAATTGCACCTTCTCGGAGAAGGAGATGGCGCAAAGCATCTTGCCGCAGAGCTTCTAAGGATTTTGGCCAGCTGCTCCAGGACCATATGCTCCAGGAGAATATGGTCCTGGAGCATATGGTCCTGGAGCAGCCTGTCCTGGAGCAGTGCTGGAGCATAAATAATTCGGGCCAAAGTCGGGCCAAAAATTCGGGCATAATTTCGGGCCAAAAATCTCTTAGAAGTGCCCCAGATCTATTGTCAGAATTATATGATGGAGCAAGGGGAAACCCTGGCCCTTGGACCTCAATACCGGGATTTGTGTTGACGAGTCATAATATTGGCTTTACGGAAAACATTAAAAGTATGGTTGCCGACATTTGGACATGCTAAACAACATAGGTAGGTCCAGTACATCAACAATATAAGAGTGCTCACATTTTGGTATAGATTCAAGTTCGAAAATTTAAACAGGGTGATACGATCGACAACCTCATTCCTCTGCGTTCAACGAGTCCCTACCTCAAGCTACTCAAAATCTTCCCTGATGTCAAGCTTGTTCCCAGTTCATTTTATGCTTCCATCCAAGACAGATCCTTCGTCCTGACCTTACTACCTGAGACATCAAATGGGCAACTCAGTAGAAAGCGCAAACTTCGGATGGTTCCCACAAGGTTCTGTTCCTGGCACCCATCTCTTCAACATCTACGTCTCAGGTGTGCCAGGGGGAGATTGTTCGCAGTACCCCTACACGGCACTTGGAATAGCTGCTGATTGCTTTGAGTCCTAGAGACAGTGTTGCAGAAAGACCTCATCACTGTAAGCCAATTCTTCCACCGATGCACTTGGAAACTCAGCAAACCCCAGACCGTCAACTCTGTTTTCCTAACACCTGTGCAAATCGATGCGCAAAAAGAGAACTCACATCACTCTAGATGGAGAAAAACGTCACATGACCCAACACCCAAGTACCTTGGCGTCATGATGGGACCGCAGCCTTACTTTCAATTAACACCACAAGGCCATTTCGCTGCCAGATGCAGTCTCGTGTCAACCTCCTCAGAAGGCTCTCAGGAACTGGATGGGGTGCATCCGTTGACACCTTACATACATTAACTGTTGACCTGGCATACTCCACCACTGATACACTGCACCGTATGGAGCCACACCGGTACATTCACCACACGATTGGGGTGTCCTTCTGAATGATGCCAATGAACTTCTGTTTAGTGGTTGCCTTTTGTCGAGCCCTGTAGAATCCCTTCCAATTCTTGGATGGAATAGCTCCTGCAAACCTTATAGGTACCTTTCATGACGATCACGCGCCAAGAAATGTGATGAACCTGGTAGCCTAATCCCACCACCATCACACCCTTTGAGGATCATAGAAATTCCACGGAATCACTTTCCTACCAATCCATGACACTGCCGTCACAGTATCCCTATCAGATTCATACTGGATCAATGACAGATGGTATGAGCAATGGTTATCCTCTACTTTGAACCTAAATAAAGCAGTTGTTGACAGCCAACTAACAAGTCCAAAGTTTGTGACCTTGATAGGAAAGCATGGGGCAAAACTCAAAACAGACTCAGAACTGCGCTGTCGTACAAAGAACTTCCTCACAAGATAGGAGTAGAACCTTCACCAAACTGCGATTGTGGAGAGCCACAAAAAATTAGCCACATCATAGATGACGTGAGGTCCACAAGTCCCCAAGAGGAAATTCCAAGGCTGATCAACCTGGATGATGAAACTATCAGCTGGTTAAGAATGGATCTCCCACGTGACTTTGGACTTGCACGAACGACGAACTCCATCAAAAATTGCGATTTTGGTAAATGGTATCTAGAAGCAAGTTTGTTATTTTTCATTACCCCCAGTGATATGTAAAGGCGATCCTCATTGCTCGGACGGCATATATTAAGCTATATACCAATGGAACGGTTATGGTTATGATCGATGCCAAAAATATCTTTTAAAAAAAAAATCATGGTGTACATTTAGACGCATAAACCCAAAACTAACCCTATATTTCGTGCGATATGTTACGCCCAAAAATACGCTTAGGGTCACATCAATACTCAACCGGCGGACGCTTTCCGGTTTGCCGGTTCCAGGAGGCTCATTTATCCGCTCGAATTTCTGAATCCTTTAATCCGATTAAGCAATTCAGCAAACTCCAATGAAATTATTTGAACCGCGCGGAAACCGGCAAGAACCGGAAAAACGCCCGCCAGTTGATTATTGCATTGTCCCTTAAATAAGCTTTTCTTCTCTGACCTTGGCACATCGGTGTGATGTAGGCGATTGTACAAGTCTTGTTGCGCAATGGCATAGTCCAATGTAAGGAACCCCAAATCGTCCTCTTCTCCTGTGTGAATTTCGCAATGATAACGATAAATGTTAGTTGAAAGGTGCCTTGATCTCTGAGATGGTAATTATCATTCCCGGCTTCATAAGTGTGCAAGAAATGTGAACAAATTCTCCTCGCTTACGATGAATCGTGAGTAGCGAGCAGAGCGCAGAGCAAGCTACCGCTGTGTTTACACGCAAGTGTGAAATTTTGACCACCACTCATGCTCCTGAAGCATAGGTTGTGGCAACCGTTTCCAGAGGCGTGAGCGATTATTTTGAGCGTGACCACAATAGCAGTAGCGAATTCGCTAATGCTTCTTTAAAACTATAAAAATTGTCAGTATTTGTCAGGTTGAGGCAGAGGGTTAGCGAGAAAAGGCGGAAACATTAGGTCAAAAAAATAAGAAAAAATAATAGCTGCCCTTGAGGTTGTTGAGGGACCATGACCCTGGAGCAGGGGGTAGTGGTTAAAAACTACCGAGTGCTGAAAGGACACGGCTCTTCCTGATTTACGTTAAACCCTCTTATGCTAACCGAATGGAATTGCATGAGGTAAAGGCGCTATCAGTGAAGTAAGAACGGTGGGATATCTTAATCGTACAATTTTCTAGACCGGGAAAACAGGTTCACTCAATGTATGGTTTATTGAACCTTTTTAGTAACGAATCATGTTGGCTTCTTATTGAGTTTCCGTAAAGTCTGGCTCATCAGGTACATGACGGAAGTACTTTAACTAGCGCCAATTTGTTTACCATAACAAATTGTTAGCAATACTGCGAAAGAAAAGAAAGGAATTCAGAGTATTTAAAAGTCGATGAACCGCCTCTCTGGTGACTCCAGTGGGATAGAGCATAAAAATCTGCAGATACTTACAGATCAGTATAACTGTATCTGTATTGGCTCAAATTATGATTAAGTTGGCAAAATTTAGAGAAAATAATGTAAGTCTTCGAAAACGCAGAAGCGAACGATACAAGTGAATGGGATTTGTTGTTGCTTCGACGATTGCACAATCGGGACCGTCACACCTCACGCACCCCAGTCAATAATATTGACTTTCGCTGAAATGGCGTTTGCTAGAAAGACGATTTTTATTTTAGCTCTTGTGCACAAATATCGTGAGTAGCATAAATATGACACAGATACATATAAATCGAGATAACAAAATAAGCCTTCCATTGGTATATAGCTTAAATATGGCGTCGAGCAGGAGGATCACCTTTACGGCCCAGGAAATGTTTTGTGATGTTAAGAAATGTGTGTCGACCAGTGGCCCGTCGTCGTAACGAGGTTCGACCAGAACAAAAGGCTCGAAATCATGCGAAATCACCCTTTTCTTGCAGCTCAAGGGACATTTTGTACTTAAACCAGGGAAAATCTGCCCTTAATCCACCTCCAACCAGGAAAATATGCCTCTATCCAAACTCCAACCGGGAAATTGCCTCAAAAACCGCGGAAAAATGCCCCTTATGGACAAGTGATACCTGTTACGACCCCTTATTGTGTTCGACTAATAAACAAACCCTTCTAGTGGAGTAAGTTTAGTGCACATTTGTGCTTCTACTTTCCAAACAGCGAAACCGATTTATTCAAATAGGTTGAGTCAATATAATGTTAAAAACAAACAAAACAAACAATAAAAAAAGGAACCGTGATCAGTGTGACCCAACCTTAATAAGATGAGGACTCCAGCTGCCGAGTGTCTCAAGCTGGTTCCTCGTGCTTTAAATATAAGATATTCATGATCTCCGTTTTCCTTTGATCTATTCTTATATTATTTAGGGACTGGATGACGTTAGAATAGAAAGGCTCTAAAAATGAAGCGTACTTGCTGATAACAACCCGACGGCGAACAATTCATAGGTACCAATTCCAGTCTGCCTTGGGGTGGACATGAAATTAAATATTGGTATACATGCCACAACCAAAGCTCTCAATTGACGCCTGTTTATAACAAATTTTAGTGGACAAGTTACAAGTGAGGTGTAGTACATTCGGGGGACTGACCTAAATATACAAACAATCGAAACGTGTGTACATCTGGTACGCGTGTCTAGCAAACCATGCTTGACCGCGCACACAAAACACGTTTCCGCCCGGGTATAATTACGACAGCAATCAATTACTCCCTTGCAATTCCCAGTTCAAACTGGTATCCACTGCCGGAAATAGCCATGCATATTTCCAGTGTCACCTTATTTAAAGTGACTGTCACCTTGCAATGATGGCACTGTGGGTTCAGGAATGATCTAAGTAATTACCGACAACATATTAGATCTCACTAGTCACACTATATCGCGCATAATCTACCATTATTTAGGAGTATTCTTTCAACCCTCAATTTCCGGGATTGACTCATGGCGCAACGGTGGTGCTGACATAAGAAACAACACAAAAACTGAACAACGGAAAGTCTATTTAAATTCTGTTTTCCGCTTCCGATAGCCGCGACCATACCGGATTTCCCATTATATTGTGAATCTAATTTTCCCACCGAGGTCTTAAAAAAGTCTCTTCGAACGTCATGAACACACAATGCAGAATTCAAAATCTCCCCAGCTGTATCGCAATATGAATCACCATTCAGTAATGAGAGTAAGAGCGGCGCTCTTCATGTAAAATGTATTGAAAGAAGTGTGTAGTGCATGCTGTGCTGTAAACGTGGATAACAGCCAAATGGTCGATGTTATTTTTTGCTAAACAACCACTTTGACATCAGGCAGAATGTACTACAGCCACTACAGCCTGTCTCAAAAAAAAAATGGTTAAAATCAAAAACCGATTTTTTGTTTCAATATTATATCGCAACATAAGTAAGTGTTTTGTATATCACATCACGAGAAAAGACCAGGCTTCCAGGATTGTTGTTTCATCTCAATTGCTTATTTCAATGAGAGATAACTCCAGTTGACTGCGGAACACAAAAATCGAGTTGTGCCCCTTTATGGTTGAGTGAAAACGTGAACGAATTAGTTAAACATAAGTTATTCAACTTGCTAACAGATATGAAATTCTTTAAAAGGGGATAAACTTCATAAAGAAACTATAAAAGTTACGTAAAAAAAAGTTACAAAATGTGGAAGTTAGGTCAGTACGTTCTGGCTTTAAAGATAAAGTGAATAACATGCAACATACTGTGGTTTATCAGCTGAAAACATGAGAGTACAACCGCTATCATGAAACGCAAATTCATACACCACTTGATACCTTTGCTTCCCAAATTCAAATTTTTATTGACTCAACAATTACTAAATGTACAATGATAGTGCAAATTTTTACACCATTCTTTGGATTTGGAGGGTTTAGTTTGGGCCAAATTAATTCCTTCGGTCATGATTTTAACAGATACCAATCTGTAAATAACTTCAAAGCTCCCTTTCATGGGAACGTGCAATAAATATTTGTATGTTGTTTTTTTTTTTAATTAGAAAAAAGAAGATTTTATATTGAACTGATTATGTTGACTATTAACACTTGTGTCGATAAAGTAGACTTTCCTTTGTTAATAAATTTTAATCTGTGTTTTGTTTCTTTTTGTCAAGTTGCAATCTTTTGTGAGCTTTAAGAGAGCATGGCATAGCTGGGCGAAACAACTCTGCCCGTGCATAAAAGTGGCACAAAATCGATTTTGGTATGTCGCACTAAATTGATTATATCTCTGGATTGACAAAAGCAAATGAGATGAAACAAACACCATTGGAAAGCCTGGTCTTTGTTCTTTAACATTATGTCAAGTAAGAATGACTTATTTTGAAATTTCATATTTAACCAATTTTTTTCTGATTGTACCATTTTTTTTGAGACAGGCTGTATAACGGTTCCTCAAATCATGCTTAATATTTATTAAAACATAAGCAACTCTAAAGAGCTAAAGAATATAGAGAGTTGTGACTTTTATACGCACACTTCTCTGCGGTCGATCGTAATTGAAACATTTCTTCTACACATCACTGAATAAAGAAAAAAACAAAAGAACAAAACAGAATGGCAGACTATAACGCTACGTCACACAAAAACCTCCATTATTAAAATGCTATATGTATCCTTTTGTTGTAAGAAACGGTACAGTAATTGTCTGTTAAGGTCTTAGGGTGGGTGAATCTGACAGGGTAAAAAGTTATACCGTATAGTCTGTGATAAACACAACTTTCTAATAAACGCCCCAAATGTTCTTAAATGTACAAAATATATTGCGATGTATGCAAATAAACACTAACATTAATAATCGAGATTAGGGTATGTGGAACATGCAATTTGTCCACATTTCACATAGTACATTGTCGAAGTGAAGATAACTTTGATAACTGTAGATATTTGAAGAATGTACATTTGTCAATGTCAAAATGTGTTAAACAGACAATTTTATCGAGCTGGTATAATACGTTCGTAGAGCCGCAGATGCGGCCATAATTGATTTTGTCGTCTTTGTTTAAACACCTTTTGTGCGTGTTTAGGCTGTACCCAGACGATGTTGGCTATAGCTGAAGAGATGGACCTTACCTATAATAAACACTCCCTTTATGAACAAGTTTATACCCTGGGTATTTATTACAGACCATATCGACGGATGTATTACATGTATTGATTTTTTTATCATTTTTAAAAAAAATAAAGGGAAATGGTACTAAATATCAAATTCTTCAAATATGTCAAGTGTCGAAGCTTGCAAGTATTTAATTAGTAATCTTAATTAGAAATTTGATATCTTGATGTATGTTGCATATCAGAGACTTTGGTGTATTACATAGTGACGAATGTTGAACCCTCTGTCATAGAAGTGTATACTTGATTTCCAACCTGTGCTTTTTAAATACTTTGTTAGTAAATATTCTCATCTTAAATTCAAAACTGACACAAACAAAATATGTAATTAATTTATAAATATTGCTATTACTAGAAATTTATATTATATTTACAGTTCAAAGCGTTGAATCTCGGCAATCCACTCAACATCCGTCATTATGTAATAAACCAAATTAAGAAGATTCGCGATGACGCACGTTGGTTTGACGGATGTTCGGAAAACGCCGATTGTTGTATTCCATAATGACGGATGCTGAATAACGCTATAGTATAGGGAAAATTCAACATCCGTCACTATGTCATGAACCCAATCGCCAATTGTGCGTAAATTTTTGTGTGACGGATAAGATGAGTAACTTTTCAAATATATTACATCCATTTTATCAAGTAAGAATTCATGAATATTAGCTAAATTGTCAATTGTTCAGTTCGTTTCTTGATCGGATTTGATCGTTTGAATCGTATATGGGGATGTTTACCGACTCTTTTTCAAATGCGATTTTTTCGAAATTCGTATTTTGTTTAACATCCGTCACTATGTAATACACCCGACGATATGGTATTTATATAATATTGAATGGCGTTGAGTATGATACAAGAATATATCGCACGAGCTAGAAAAATATTGTACGAGTCGAAGAACAGTACAATATTTTTCTTGCGAGTGCAATATATTCTTGTATCATTCGAAAAAAAGCCATCCAATATTAATATTATTATTTAAATATCAGGCTGACTCAAACCAAACCTTGCGTTGACAGTGTTGTAGTCAAACGAGTCTCGATCGACACTGAACGATACAGCGTTTCAATGATGTCGTTCAAAAATGCCTGGATGCGAAACAATATTTAAAAGAATATTGTATTGCACCGGGTACTTTATTACACCTAAACTGTAGAATACAAATTTTGTCTGTACGACTCGGAAGCCTGATATAAATAATAATTTCTTTTATTGTATGCCATAAAGTTGGAATGTGGAATTCTAATGTTCATGGATCGATAGAATTGCACGTTCCGAGTACAAGTACACAAATCACGTATGCCATCTAAACTTCGCTGCTACCTCCGCGCTTACAAGTGCATCAACTGTTTTGCGTGGTCGAGTGTGGTACACCTTAGCCTTAAGGTACACTCACAAGAAAAAAAAAACAGTAGGGTGAGATAAGGTGATCTAGTTGGCATTCAGAAGAATCTTGACAAACGATGTGCTTATATTGAACATTCTATTGTACTGGGCAAGGAAACAAATTGGCCCCAAAAAAGAAAAGAGATAAATCACCAAAATTGCCAAAATTCAATTTTATGTGTCGTTGTTGTGTTTAAACATCACCAGCGATAAAATTTCAGTTTAAAAGTTAAAAATATTGTGTAGGGAGGGGAAACTTAAAACCCTGTTTGAATCTGGCTTGTTAATAAAGATATTGTATACACGTATTCTGTGTCATTTTCTTGGTTGTTCCAACATGTTTCAGCCAGGTCAGAGCACGATATATACGCTTAAACAGATACCTAATAGCGGAATATTTCTTTCTATAGTTTAGCAGTATTACCGTAGGGTGGGGGCTTAAATTTCAAGGTCAAAATTTTGGTCTTATTAAGCTTCGAGGTCATCCTGGGGTAAAAATTTTACCAGTGCTCGATTGTTTTTTTGAAACGTTCAAATTGTTCATTTTGCTTTGTTTTATATACAAGTTTGGCATTTGGTTGCGTAATTATAGGCAAAATGTAACAAGAGTGTACATGGTCTATAGGGATCAGGGAAATTTGACCTCAAAGATTGTGACAGAGCTGTCACTCAAAAATGCATTTTGTGCTTCAGTATGGACCATATGAGCAATAATTTGACAACAGTTCAACAAAATGTGAGCATAAATATTTTTTGCCCCAGGATTACCTTGAACTTATCAGGGCTGTAGCCATCTAACTAAAGGTCATAATTTGACTTGATTTCCCTCGTACTAATTTTTTCACCCCTTATTTTACCAAGTATCTGATTTTACCATTGATTCAGCAATTCTTTAAATCTATTAGAAAAACATCTTCAAACGTTCTCCCCCAAACTTCGAGAAAAGAATTCTAAATTCTAATTTATAATCCTACTATTTGTAATTTTAAATATAGAGGGCAGGACATACAACACAGTGACCTATGGAGTGCCGTGAAACGAATACATTAAAAATACAGCATAAGAATCAACTCAAATTATGGAATGTCTTTTTTTCGAAGCTATCTAGCGAACCATTGACAAAAATGAATGTCACAGGATCACGAAATACAGCTATATAAACAAATATTTTCTACGAAACGTGTAGATGAATACACTCCTTCCTTCGGTAAAGGGTTTTTTTTTGAAGGGGGCACCGAGCTTCACCGAGTCACCGACACAAAAGTATTGCAAAATGAAGAAGAACGAAGAAAAAATATTTAAAATCACAAACGTAGGATTGTTTGTGCCAAAATTGATTTTCTAGCTATTTGCATTCAATAAAAACCAGACTGTCAGAAAATGAGGAGGGGGTTCAAGTTTTCAGAGCTGCCCTTCTTACTAACAGGAGAAAAGCAATTTTGAAATCGAGTTGGTAAAAATGTTTCGCCTCCGTAAGTATTACAAAAAGTATATAAAATTGCCTAGGTTCCATGCAATCTTTAGTTAAAGCGCTAGAGTCCCTTATGATTCAAGGTCATCCTGGGGTAAAATTTACCCAATGCTCAGATTTTGTTGAAACTGGTGTCAAGTTGTTGTATTGTCTTCAAAATTTTTTAGGAATTTTTTATTTTTTTTATTTTTTTTATTTTTTTTATTTTTTTTATTTTTTGCATTTTCTGTGTCAATATGGGACAAAGTGAATCATTTGATACCACTTTCAACAACATCGGAGCATTTACCCCCAGAGTGACCTTGACTATTTTGAGGCTATACCGCTTTAACTAAAGGTTAGTAGAAATCTGCAAATATCTTTTTTTCTAATCCTTATAAGGAGACGAAACGCGTTAGTGTACATTAAAACACAATTGACTCGATTTTAAAATTTTTCCCTTTGTCCTAACATTTCCCCCCTTGAAGAAGGGAGCACGAGTCCGAAAATTTGAACCCCATCACTTTCTGACAGTCTAGCCCTATGAACAAACAAAAGAATTTAGCATGAAAATCCTACGGGAATACACACCAACCACACTTAGTACCATAAGTTCTTGACTACATCGTATTCCTCAGAATCCAAGGGAGCAAAAAACGTTCGTGATTTGTGATTTCCCTTCAAATTAGCCGATTATTTTAAAAGAGTTGCAAACCATAATTGCCAATTTAGTAGGGTTATAAATCGTGGGCTGAATGAAAGACCAACGTAAGTGCATTTGCCTAATTTTACCGGAAGAAATGTTTGTGTTTTTGGCTTCTATAGCTGGTGTGTCCATAAATATTGCAGGTAATAAAATAGGAAATGTGTTTTGTTGATATAACGTTTGACTTGCACTGAAAAGGGGCAAACATGTTTAATGAAGACCAACGTAAGTGCAGCACTTACGTTGGTCTTGCACTGAAAAGGGGAAAACAAGTTTAATGAGACCAATTAAGTGCAGCCCCTCCCCCCCAAAACTTTTTTTTTTTTGTTTTACGTTGGTTTGGGACTGAAGACTGGAAAAATGTTTAATGCAAGACCAACGTAAATGCCACTTACGTTGGTGCTTGCACCCTTGCCAAGGATTAAAAAAATGTGATTTGCTCCATCTACAAATATTTCTGGTTTATTAATGGTATGACGGTTTTATGCCATACTGGAACCGTAGAAAGGTTTTCTAATGTTCCAAATTGGGGATTGTGTTGGAATGCGATTAAACACATTTTTCATGTTCGAAAGCCAATTTTGAAGAAGAAGGTTGAAACTTGACTCACTCAGAAATATTTGTGTGCTGATGTTTTGGATATAATTTTGGCTAAAGTTTAAACCTAAGCCTTAGATTTTCTCGTAACACATAGTATCACATTTACTATTACGTTTGCATTTACTATGTAATCCTTTTTCATGTAATTTCTATCGCGATTTTCTATCTTGAACAAACAAACAACGGGTTCTTTGAACGGCTTGATTTTATCGACTGATATTGATGTTAAAATTCTAACGGCCCCCACTTACACTCGAAACTCGGTCAATAAAATTTATGGTTATATAATAGTGGTAACAATCTCTTGCGACATTAAAAGCTGGACTGTTTTATTTCATAGTAAAATATGGGCTCATAGCAAGGTCGCTGCAGGACATTGAAACGAGAAACTGAACAAAAGTTGTATTACGAATCCGCAGAGTATTCTTCAGCTGGCTGTCTCAGCAATGAAAACGAAGTACAACAGTTATCTGTTTGCTTACAATTCTAATTGTATCAAAGTATGCATCGACTCCTGCGAAAGACCAAAATGAAAATCCCAAGGAGGGAGCTACTGTTAACGGTAAGTTGAATTTAATTGTAAACGAGATTGCATTTATTAATCTCTGCTTGAACTATAATCAAAACATTACAAAGGCCAATTCGGCGGATGGAGTGCGTGGTTACTGGTTCAAGCATTTGCTCAGAACCTGTTCCGAATTATGAATGCCACACGATTTTGTGTTGTGATCAAGTGTTGATCAGTGGTGAGCAGTTGACTGGCAGCGGGTCTCTTCCAGGTGCTCTACATCATCGAATTACCAGATGTGGTCCGTGTTTTTTAGATAGGCGAGATTCCCGAATTTCAGGAGCAAAGTATTGCATCGGTGGAATGTCGCACGCAAAAATATCTTAGCCGGAACCCAAATTCACATTTTAATAAACAAAACCTCACACGGAAACATGATAAGCGCACGAGAGAAATTATTTATAGCCAATTAGCAGTATTGACGTCAATAGGCGTCTTATTGTCTGGGAACACTCTTTGCCTTGGGGACCGTATGTGTGGCCGAATGCATTTATCTCATTGTAAATAGTTTATTTATTCTTGCCCCACTTAAAAAAATTTATGAGCCATCGATAATTGGGTTCGTCTGGAGACTGACAATAGGGCATTGTGTACCAATCACGGGATTACATTGCTTGTGAGGTTAACTTAAGTACGTCCACACGGAAAGAAAGGTCAGTGTTTATTTCAGATATACATGTACAAGACTCGCACGGAACAATTTTTAACCCGTTCACAAGTTAATCGTTACCTCCGACACAATATCTTCCTCGTGAAACTGAGAATCCCGCTATAGCAGCCATCTTTTAGGTTGAAGTGATCTATGACCTCTGAACCCACCTGCTTTGCACCTGGACCACATTCTATGTTCATGTGTGTGTGTGTGGTTGTTTACACTCAATGATGACCTCAAATCCGAAACACGGGCACTCTCAGGCGAGGTATATAGGTTAACTTGACCAGACCTGCCTCCAAAACCTGTGCAAAGAATACAAATGAGTCACATGCAGAAATATCTGAAATGTTCAGGTGAACCAGGTGAGTGTATTATATTCTTCGCATGCTTAGATGATCTGGAGGGCAAACAAAGGTCCATTCAATGTAATTTGCGGCTTTTGCCTTCCATGAAAGGGCCCTATGGGGTCCTTTTCACGGAAGGGAAATTATATTGAAGGGACTTTTGTTTGCCCTCCAGATCATCCAAGCATGCGAAGAACACAATATATATGCACCTGGTTCACCTGAAAATTCACGGCAAACTCAAAAGTTAGCCTACAAATTACCTGGATGTCTTTAGCCTCTTCTTAATGTCCCTATCTGTTTTGGAGTATGCTATTTTTATGTGTAAATTATATCTTTATTCTTCTAGTGGCCTAGACCATCATTGCGAGCAAATTAATGAAAATGTGCCAATGCTGCTTTAAGGGGAGGGGTGTTATCCCTTTTTCAAAAGACATACGAGGAGGCAAAAAATTGAGAAAAATATAAACAGGATATCGTAAGCAGAGAATTTTAATGTTCTAAATAACATGTTGGGTTTTTGTGAGATATTAATGTTTTAAAATTTACATTTGCTAAGCTTTAAAATGTTATCTAATCTGCTTAGGTTTTCCAAGTGTGATTTTTTTTTGCATTAAACGGAGCAATATGAAGGTAATCTGTCGGTCCGGGTCCAATATTAAGGCCTCGCGATGACGAGTATTACAAATGTTTCCTTAATTGGAATGTTATGGATTTCCCTCAAGAAAAGAACTCTTATTTGAAACCGTTCCCTTGATTTCATTCAAGGTTGTGGCTGATATGTATTATAATTTGTTTTATCCAATAACAGCAAATAACCTAAGCCCTTTAGCAATGCCTGACGCAGACCTATCAGTAGTTGGAATAAACAACGAAGTGTGAGTATTGAATGGAACTTACTTATAGAGCAGCAGCCCAGAAGGTTTTGATCAAACGAACGAGATACCAATATCTGAACACGGGAAAATTCTTTGCAATACATAGATTTCTTTGTAAAAACTATTTTTTTTTAAAGTTAAATGATACTGATTCCAAATATGAAATGCTTTTGCACTTTCGGCATCTTCTTGTTATAATGGGAGGGGTACAAAATTCACTGTATGACTCTGGGGATGGGGACGTTGTACCCCTCCCTATTGAAGGAAACCAACCCTAGGCAAAATAAAAAGCATATTTTGAATCAGTATCATAAAATAATTTTTTTTATATGTTTTTACAAAAAATCTGGATATCGCAAACGTTGACCTTTCTTGAATAAACAAATGACCTTTAGCCTATTTTAGTTACCAAATATCTTTGAAAGGAGGCACCGCACGCATGTGACCCAATTGACTTTTTTACTCCTGGTTACCTAAGGAATAATTTAAGCTATATTTCATTAGATTTAGAGCAGTTCAAACATTTGACCCCCATAGTAACTTTACCCCTCTCCTGGGGCCACACGCAGCAGCGGGTCTCTGGCAGACATTCATATTTGCAAAAGTTATATTTTTCTCTGAATTTTCCCGTATTCAGATATTGGTATCTCGTTCATCAAAACCTTCTGGGCTGCCGGTCTATTACATCCGAATCTCACTAAGTTTATCCGGCCGGCAACTTTAAATGTTTGATTTTTGTGTGCGTTATTGTTTAATTGCACAATAAACATGTACAACTATGCCACAGTGGTTGAATCAACAGAGCACCAAAATGGCGCAGTTAGTCGGCAGGTCACCCAAGTACTATTGTTCACACACAAAATTCTTGGACAGGGTCATTTTACATGGGCTTTCACAAATACAATAGGCAAACGACCTTGCCATTGTCCACATTCCCTGCACACAGCCTGCAAACGTCTGCAGTTCATCAATCGATGGAAACCAGGCACGTTATAGCATACGAGAATTTAATTCCATGATGCTAATAAATGTAAGATTATACATTTTCCGTGGTCTTCGCTTTCTCAAAAGAGATAGAGTAACACGTACACAGACTTTTTTGTGGCACACAATTCAATTAATGATTTGGGATGCTTTAAAATGTTGTCGGATTTTCTATAACTTCAGACAACACGCTTTTTCAAAACTTAAAAATCGTCGCTTTTAATTCGTTGTTTTTAACCCCCAAACACCCTTTCACGTCATATTAGACCAACTTAGATATGTAGTTGACATTCCGAAACAATAATACATGATTTATTAATGAATTCAGATATTTTAGACCTCAAATCAGGACATTTTCCAGAGCGTTTTCGACCAGCTATTGAGGTCACAGCGATTGTATTGTCTTCTCGTGTACAAGAAAATAACGCATGTTGGCGTCACCTCCTAATTGACTTGGTGCAACTATATTTGTTATTAATTTTGGTGAAGGTAACCCAGTGAGATACGGCTTGTAAGAAAGTCAATCAGGGCACAAATGATATAAATAGAGCTAGTGAAACAATGATATTTTAAAATCTCGCATTTATTTTTTGGAATTTACTAAACAGTCCCGAAAGATATGGAAGGGGGTAAATTAACAAGGGTAAACTTTGTAAACGTTTCATACGGCATCAAAAGCTGTTAGTCATGTTCATCTAGTTCTCAGAATAAAAAAGGTATAGTTTGCCATTGAAATCGATAGTCTTTAATAATGTATCATATCTCTGTTTTGTATGGGCGGATTGCCATAGCGATTACAGTAATTTTCACAAGGATATATTTAATATGTTCGATGAAATTCTCAAATTAAGTATTTTTTGAGAAAAAAAATAAGTATATCTTCTTGCACAACTTTTGTTTAGAAATTACAACACGTTAAGGTATAGGTAAAAGGACGGGCAACATTGGTTGAATCTTTAATATCACCTTTTTACTTTGAATGTTTATTTTTGCAGGGTAATTGGGGAGAGTGACGAAAACAATGGCGGCCAGTAATTCGACGAAAATTCCAGTTTGGAAAGACTTTATGACATGAATGGCATTATTAAATATTTAAATTTAAACGAAAACAATTACATGGTTTGAGGTTTTCGGTTTAATTCAACTTCCGGTGCTGAAATTGATCATTTGTTTTTCATAGTATGAGATTCAGCTAGTAAATACTTTTACTATAACGGGTGTTATTCTTCTAATTCTTAATGTAGTTACATATAACCAGGGCATTTACTTTGTTGATTTTCAATTCACACATTCCAGTGGGTGTACATCTTATAACTTCAGCTATATGACAATACGATAGGATACGGCGGTCCTGTAAGTATTTCCCACGTGTAATCTGTGTCACAGACTGCGAAAGATATTATCTAACTTGATAATGCGTGAGAGACTAACGTTATCAGTCCGTCATAGAGAATGTGTGTAAATGAAACTAAATCTCAAATATCTCCGGAAAACGAAGGGGTTCTATGGATGTTTTTGCATCAGAGGGTCCGTTACTATGTGTTGTTTTGAATCTGTATCGTAATTGGCTTTGAACCTATAGAACCTAGCGAGAACCTAGCGAGAACGTTTTTATCGGGTACTTCGGTGCTCGCAGACACCGAAAAGTGAACACGCAATCGCTACGGCCGCATTCATTTTTCCCACGATACCTTTCGATATTTCTCCAGTCTTGAGAATTTTTAAACACTGGTTTCAATTTACGCCAACTTTTTTTTTTTTTTTTTCAATTTAGAAACAGGATTACGTACTTACCGGACCGCCGTAACGACAGCTGTACGGTCGACGTGTTAATCCGCTAGCTGGAAATTGAGTTATACCGATATTCGTCTTCCAGACAAGCAATAATACCACATTTCATGCCACAGAAAGTATTTTCGTATCATTAAATTTGTTTTAAGAACTGTAAGAACTGTAATTGATCTACATGTTTTGAAATAACAATTTTAATAAATAAACCAGGGGTCCCGGATCTTCATTCGCCCGTTTGTAAGCCGTGTTCTCATTAACCCCTTTTGTCAATTTTCTTGGCCTTTAATGTTTAAAAATTTATAGCATTTTGAAGCATATTTTTTTTAAAAGAGCAAAATCAGAATGAGACCATTTTGTCATATTTCATGTTAAATAGACAAATTTATGTCAATGTAATTGTTCCGCACATTGCATCAATAAAATAAATAGTCGAAGGAAACAAATTGTTGGAATATTTATATTTACAATTTATTCTCTTCCATTCAACACTGGAATCGTTAACATATTGTGATATGACGCATCAGAAGGGAGGACTTTCCTTTCGTGTTAGAGACCATAGGTATCTTATTCGTAAAAAATAAGCGTGATTATTAACTTGATTTTGCCTTGATATCTAAAAAATAAGCGTGATTATTAACTTGATTATGCCTTGATATCTAAATTTTATAGAAACGAGAAATGTTATTCAGTTATAGATATATCGTCGACCGCGTCACATAGTGACGTATTCAACATTCAACTTTTTTGGGAAGTTTGGCATGTAAGTTTGTTTGTAGCCACAGTGAACTTAATAATTCGGATATTAATTAACTATTAATGACGTATTTGTAAAACCTCAATAATTGTCCGCATCGCAATAACGACGTATCTTGTTTGAAACCATATTCTAGGGCCATATTGAATATTGTGCGATGTATTTTTCAGTGCTCTGTAGAAGTGTTATTTTGTCGTTTTCACATAGTGACTTATTTTGCGCAAACTTTCACAGAACGACGTCTTTCTGCGACTATTTGTTATTTACACGTTGAAATTTGCTATTTGTAGTTTTTCACATAGTGACGTATTTTTTAATTTTGTTTCGCATAACCAAATAAATTATAAGTTTGATTAGTGATTAGTAACCTAAGGTTTTAATAGGTGAAAATTGTTTTAATTAACCGTATCGAGGCACATTAATGATCGTCAAATCTCCAAATCTTCCAAAGGCGTATTTTGCAAATTATTACAAATGCATTTATAATAAGGCGCTTCCACAAAGAACGGAGTCGCTTAACAAAAATAGAACGAGAGGACAAACAACAACGAAACAAGTGAGTTTTTCAGCTAGGCGCTTGAACACAGGCAAGGCTGCACTGCAATACTTCTATGGCAAGCTAACATGGGGGGGGGGTGTTTAAGGGGGGGGGAGGGGGGTCCATAATATTGGTCACAACGCGTTGTCGCTTCTTAACAACGCTGGCTTTTAGAAAAAAATATTGCTTAGCTAACAATCAGAAAAGTGACAGCAATGAAAATGCTATGAAAGCAACGCATTCGTTTATTAGCAACGCCTTGCTTAGCCAACCAATCGGAAAACTGAAAAAGCAACGCGTTGCTAAATCAACAATCAAAAAGTGGAAAAGCAACGCGTTGCTTTCAGGCAGTCCTTAAACAACGCATCAGTCCCATTAACAAACTCGTTGCTAATAAAACAACGCGTTGCTTACCACACAAAATAGAAAAAGTAAAAAAAGTAAAACGTTGCTAAGCCATTCATCAGAAATGTGAAAAGCCGCGTTGCTAATGAAAGCAAGCGTTTGTTTAACTCTTTAATTCTGTATAATTATAACGCATAAGTCAGTAGTAGCATTTGAGATGGTTTTTTCCAAATATTTGTAGGTCATTTGGGATGCCATCTAAACACGAAAAACAAAGGCTAGGGATTATTTGGGCTCATTTAAATACATTTTTCAAGCTGATTCTGAATATGCTCATGAAAATAAAAAATTGTTTAATGTTTATAAGAAGAAAAGACAAAAATTGATCAATGCGTTGTTTTATGAAAGCAACGCATTGCTAAGAAAACAACCGTTGTGACCAATACGTTACGACCCTTTTAGCTTGCCATAGACGTATTTGCAAAATACGCATTTGGAGAAAAACGGCTTTGAAGATTTTGCGATCATAATTTGCTCTATACTGTTAATTAAAACATATATTTCAATTAAAATGTGACGCGTCCGACGATATATAGAATTTTGCATAACCATTCCAAAAGACTCAATATCACAAAACAAATAAGGCAGACTGGGACCAAGTACTATCGTTGTATTGACATCACCTGTTAGGAGAGAGTGAATTTTGTGTAAAATCATTTGAGCGAAGTATATGTTGCAGCCGCAAAGTGAAACCTTTGGGTGTTGCCCACCACAATTTTGTTTATTCCTCAATATCATCTACAGTGGCGACGCCAGACCTCTTTTTCTTGGGGGGGGGGAGTGATTTTTTTAAGGGGGGAAGTGAAATCGGGAGGGTGGAAAATATCAAAACTTAACCAATTTTGGTCCAAAATCGCTGATTTTTGCTAAAATTTGGTAATTTTTGGCCACAAATCGCTGATTTTGCCAAAAATCCGTCATTTTTATTTCGGCTGGGGGTGGGGGGGGTGGGGTGCAAACTGGAGGAGCAAGAAAAAAGGGGAGGAATGCCCCCTGGCACCGCCACTGATCATTTACTCAAGGTATTTCTGTTACACAGAGGAGATTGTTATCCCTATTTTGTTTGAATAAAACATGATGATAATTTTTTGGTATCGATGTATAGCTATTGGTATTGGCTACCAAATATTTAACAACATCGTCCGGCATCACTATCACAGCAAACCTCATTGTGTTCATTTGTTTGATTTTTATTTAACTTCTTAGGTTTTGGAGATGACCGTATCATATCTGGCCTGACTGGCCTCTCAATCATCTCCTCAATACGATTGTTTCCATGTCTTTGTATGATTTATGTAATCCTACTGAAATAAAGTTGAAGAAGTTGGAAGTTGTCACTAAGTAACGAGTTGTCCTGGGCAGGACAAACTATTCTTAATATGAATGGGTTGTTTAAAAAAAATCATTTTGAGACCGTTTTCAGAACATTGCGCAGGTTTTTTTTTTTATCCATGTGGGCTTAAAGGTGCGTGTTCCGATCGTCTTTGGGACCCTCCCCCCCCCCCCCCGATTTTTTTTTTTTTTTTTTTTTTTTTTTTTTTTTTTTTTTTTTTTTTTTTTTTTTTTTTTTTTTTTTTCCATCAAAACCGCAAGTCTGTTACCCACGGTACTTGATGGGGCGTATGTGCAAGTGCCAGGCTCTCGTATCAAGTACAGAACACAATAGACATTAATCGGAACAAGCACCTTTAATTAAATATTAACCTTTGACCTTTTTGACAATAACTCTTGAAGGAAACATCAGATAGGGTAAACTTTACCTTTTCTGAATTCGTACAACTACAGAAATGAATTGGCAAGGTTTTTAGTACAATAGTATATCCTCTCCACTGTATTAGTCCTTAGCTGACATCACCAGAAATTTGGTTCACTGCACCCAATTGGTGATTAATTTTCACATGTATCACCTTGAAGGGGGTGTTCTCCTGGCTACGATTATGTAAATTGTCGCCAGGAAAATTAAGCTGAACGTTAGCGTGTCTTGCCTATTTCAAAATGGCTGCCGTTGTTTTATGGAATGTGCCATTATAATAATTAGTATGTAGACTCTATTTAAGGACTTCTCAGTCACGTGATATCTGGAAATCAACCCGAGACCCTCTGCTTATGAAACCAAATACCTATAAACCAATACTACGCTACCTCATAGCGAATATATGAGAACATTTCGATTTATAGAGATTTTATTTCAAATTATGTTTTTCTGAATTAAGAATGAACAAATATTACACAAGAAAGTGGAAGGACTACGACAAGAGGTTTGAACTATCAAAAATTTGAAGTAAAATAAAATACTAAACTACTGCTTGTTTGTGTCCTTTTTCGTTTTATTATTATTTCAACTAATTTGAGTTTGGTTTACTTAAAAGTATCAAGAATTACAACTTCAACACTCAATCAAGCAACAAGTGCAAAATGAGCTACTTGCACAATTCACCGTAATTTACTATATGTGTGTGTTTGTGTTGTTAATATTTCTCAAATGACATAAGTTAAGGGTATTTAAGCCTTTATTATTTATTTTGAGTATACAATAAAACATAATTGAATTGAATATTCACACTAACTGGCTGGTGGGGTGTCTTTGTGTGCCAACTGCGGGCTTTTTGGGCGTGGTAGCCTGCGGGCTACCCGCTATATTCACTTGGGTTTTGATCTACTTTTCAAATATCAGTGTTGCAGAAAAATATTCGTGCCGTTTATATCCTCTAAAATCTACATGAGTGATAGCTAATGAAATGATGTGCATTTTACGTCATATGGATATGTACTCAATAACATAGGCCTAGCGAAAACCTGAACGTACATTGACAAAATGATATCAATGTTCAAAAGAGTAGAAATACAAAGCGATATTACTGCAGAAATTTGGGTATTTTGCTGATTAACAGTTTCCTTAAATCGTTATGAGTGTATTGGATCAACGGATGCTCTACATGCTAACATGCGTGGCACCACATGTGTACAGTCATGGGCAATATTCTAAAAAGGGGGTAGGACACAATCTGCTCGATTTGGGCATTGGGTATTTCCAAACGGTAATTTGGGGAACTGCTACGTGCATTTACAATGGTAATCTCTGTCTCAGTGACATTACAAAATCAACTCTAAAACCTTCGTTCAAAAAATCTTAGTAATATCATGATGATTTAGGAAAACAATTATTGACGTCAAAATCCGTCGAGATTAGTCGATTAACCTCGCTGCAAATTTCCAATAACGGTCATTTAAGATTTAAATATTCGTGACCAGCTATAACCTTTAGTCAAGTCTTTGTCCGATGTGTGTAAGAGCGCCCTCCTATCGCGTACCGTTAAGTCTTTGATAAAGACTAGCACTCTGTGTTATGCCGGATGTTAATGCCGATTTGAATTTACCGTTGCTGTTAAGTTGGCATGTCCTACCTTCTATAAAAACACGAATCTATAGATGACGTACTGTACTCGCGTCGCTGGCGACAGGGGAGGGCGGCCAAGAAATCCCCAATTTGGTTTAACACGTAAAACCGAAATCTTGACGAAAAATTCTGAAATTTTGTATATGTTGTCAAGGAATATTTTCTTATTCCAAAACTATTGGAGCTGAAGAAGCAACTCCACTGTAAGGGTTATTTTTGATTTTTTGTATGAATAACAGACGGGGACGTTCTGTTTGTATCCTCTAAAATCTACATTATAGATGAGAGATTTTACGTCATAAGGATATACTTAATACGATAGGCCTAACGAAAGGCGATATGAGCATAAATTGTAGAAAATGTTTTCTAGAGGCTTGCTGGAAAGGGGTCATAGTACCAAATCACTCCACGGTTGGTGTAATGATAGTTAGTTCCGGTAAAAAACAAGGCCTAGATCGCATAACAAGTACATTACTCTTATAGTAGGAAAATAGAGACTTTGGATTCATGTGATAAAAGAGGCCTCGTTTTTTATTTTAAAACCTTTAAAAAGTTGTATGAATTGAATTAATCGTTTAAAGCAAAAAATACCATGATTTA
This sequence comes from Ophioderma brevispina, assembly GCA_023653785.1. Lineage (NCBI taxonomy): Eukaryota > Metazoa > Echinodermata > Ophiuroidea > Amphilepidida > Ophiodermatidae > Ophioderma > Ophioderma brevispina. The sequence goes on along the minus strand of JAMKCH010074051.1, from coordinate 17,004 downwards.
TATAAGACATTGTCTATTTTTCTCTCCGACCTTCGATGATCATGATGTGTTTATTGTGGAAATATAACTGCTATAGTCTATAAGTATAACCATAATCATACGTTTCAATTGGAAATTTCTATTTTGGACACCCTTTCCTTTTTAAAGGAATTTTTATTAAAGTTAATTTATATGTTGTATATTTTTCTGGGGATTTATTACAGTTTGCTGATACACGTATATATGGCATTGACAAGCCATTACAATGGTTAGAAGTTACTACTTTCATCATACATGTCGTAACAAGGATTACGGGCTTCATAAGCTTTATAAACCTGCCCATAAAAAGTACTGCCAAGATAATAGATAGCAGATGTATAAAATGTATGTCTACCCTGCTGTTTGTAAAACAAACAATATGCTTTCCAAAAGTACCTTATGCCATCTAATCGCCCTGACAAAACATTTTATTCGTGAACATAAGTTTATTATAGTCATTAACATCTGCGATCTATCAATCTATCTCAAAACCATCAATGAATTCATAATAAAATCACTCTGATTTATTAAGGAAACACACGCCGGAGTTGATTCTCTCGGCATCGACCTGGTTGACCGGTCTGTGACATTCGGGCTTTAATGTCAATGAGTAGGTAGACGTTTCATATAGAAGTCCCATTGATGCAAATGAGGTTTTACAATTGATTCCGTCATGCGCTGTATGACGTTGTGCAGTAGTGCTTGACGGAATGAATGCCAATACCTCATTTGCATCAATGGGGATTCTATATGAAACGTCTACCAATGAGTACGAGTCTGTGCTATTCATTTAATTAATCCCCTTTTGGTTGATTTAAGTTGCGGCAGGCTCACAAATCAGGCTAAAATCACAGGATATCTTGAGGCTCTTGTTAAGGTTCCTATATGTTTTATGGTATGATAAATTTGTACATGAAATATATCTGTATTATCGAAGGTCCTAGACTACAATTTCAGAGCTAATTTAAGACATTTCAATCTCGCCTGTCGTTTTAATATGTAAAGTGAATAGAAAATTGCATCCGGATATTGCCGTAGAGTGGCGTAGACCATTAAAGGAAAAGGCAAGGTTAGAAATCAGGCCCGTACGGCGGGGGGGGGGGGGGGGGGGGGGTGCGACCGCACCCCCCCTCCCAATTCCAAAAATGGGAAAAAAGGTCCACTTTTGCTGAAGGTCAAAAATTCAGAAGAATTTTGCCATGAAAGTCCACTTTTTGGTAATGAAATGTTCAGAAAGTCCAAAAAAGGTCCATTTTAGGGGGTTATGTCCACTTTTGCCAAAAAGGCACACTTTTTCGAAAAAAGGTCCACTTTTTGGAAGTCCCCCCCCCCCCAAAAAAAAAAAAAATAAATCCTGCGTACGGCCCTGGTAGAAATCAATCTGAAACGCTGTACATTATCAAAAAAATTTTTATATGCCAGTAGCCTGACAACTGACTTCCCACAGTTTCTTCGCTAATCCAGGGTCACGTGCCAACTCCGACTCTTTAGCCAAGCGACAATTATCGAAGTATCCTCCTGATCGGTGCGTTATGGATTCCTCAAGAGCACAGTAAATGCTTGTCTGTGCTCCAGCTTCTTCATTACTGCCCAAAACACTGTCGGTATTAAATAAAAAAAAAAATATCTTAAAAATATTGTTTACAATTACAGTGCTCAACAGAAACATTTCAAGCTCAAAATCATCCTTGTAATATATATGTAGGTCCTTACAGATTACACACGGACCACAACTATGCGAAGTGTTTAGAAAGGTCTTCCAGATATCTAGTATGTTGAGGTTGATCACTTGAAGGTCACTTGTAAGTGTTTTCTCCTATACCTATAACCTTTAAATTCCACTGAACGGCGAGCACCTATCTGGTCTCGAATCCCAGAAGATGGCTAAATCTAAATTGGCCGCCAAATTTTTAATTTGTCAATTTTAATTTTTCAGAGTATTTTGAAGTTTTCCATTTTTGCAGTTGTTTTGTCATTCTGAACCTACAACATCCTTTACCGTTAGCTTGATATCCACACAAACAATTGAAATTTGAACTAAAGTCCAAAATGGGTTGTCACTAATCCAAATGGCTGTCCGAAATGTTCTCAAATTGAATTCCTTCAGATTCTATCTGAAGCAAAAGGTTAACCTTTTGTTTAACATGTGGGACTTACTTTGCATAGCAGATGGGTATAGAAGTATGAAAGTACTAATTAGATCTATAATTGGGTGTGGGGTCCGGCGGGCGCTTCCGTAGAGTGGAGATGAAATAGTACAAGGATTAAATATTCGAGTGACTCGAAATTAAGTATGTAATGGAAAAAGGAGCGTGGGGAAGACCAAGAGTCGGGGACTAAAAAGTAAGAAATCCCCATGTGAATCACACTCGGCCAGTCAATTGACCAATCATACGACGATATAACATCGCTCTCTGTGCACGGATATTGCAGCAGTGTCCGTCTGTGAATCACTGACAGAGGAATAGACTTCTTTAATGCTGACAGAAGATTAGCGCCACTGATCTTCAAAGAATGTGTTTGAAACCACTGCTTCTCAGCTTCTGACATTCCTGCTTTCTTTTACCTTCAATTCTCCTGGAATATGTTTTTTCTAGGTTGTTCCCCCCCCCCCTTCTTCTCACTTTAGCTTGATCGGATCCGGGGAATCAATCTACTGTCACCCAATTCTTCTGGGGTATCAATTTGCTCAAAATGCTGGGGCTTATGTCTCCCTGATATTCTCAACAATCTTCGCTGGACCACAATTCACAAGAGGCAATCTTCTTGCTGTCCGCTTCCCACCTCCTCTAATCTCACATAACGGTATGTATTCAATTGGGAGACTGGGTGTTCATGATTCAGATCTTGTTATGACTGTAATACTGTTAGTTCATATTAACCAGTGGTCGTCGAATTGATTGAAAAAGCATTTCAGTAGTTTCTTCTGATCATAAAGGGACATCGGTTATGATGCAGATAGAAAAGATTCGAGATGCAGTGATCGAAGCGAAGTGGAAGGAGGGAGTAAAACTTGCTACGATGTATGTAAATCTGCACTCCCGTTTTGGTCGGTGACACAACCGAATTTAAAACTTAGGTTTTAACTACTACTACACCACCACCACCCTCCTCCTTTTCCTCCTCCTCCTCCTCCTCCACCTTCACCTCTACCTCCTCCTCCTCCTCACCTCCGCCTCCACCTTAAATGAACCTTGACCCGATTTCTTGGTAAGCTATGGACCAAATTAGCAATAGACCTTTAATACAAATCTGCCTCTGGTACCAAGTAACCCATGTTACACCAAAACTTTAATTTTTGCTGCAATAGAAGCCTAAACATTCAATTTGAGAAATTTATGGACGCCATTTAGATTAGTGACAACCTTTGACTTTACTTCCATTCAATGTTTGTGTGGATTTCAAGTTAACTGTAACACGTCTAGATTCTGAGTGACAAAAGCAACTGCACAAATGGAAAACTTCAAAATACTCTGAACTCAGCGTTTTAATGAATGTGAAAGTTATAGTATAGGATTTATAGAACCACTAAAATGACCTTCAAATGATAATTTTTAACATACTACTATCTACTTAAGGTAACCTTTGGCAGACATTTTGGATTTGGGGCGCCATCTTGGATTTTAGACCAAGTTATGGGCGGTGTCTAAACACACATTAATTGAACCTTCAAATTCAACTGAGAGCAGATGAGTTAAGGGATAGAAGGACTGGTTTCAAACACATTTTCTATTGAAGATTAGTGGTGTACATCTTCTTCCAGCAGAAGTCTATTCATCTGCCAGTGTTGTCACAGATGGCCATGATTCAATTGCAGGCATAAAATTTAAGGGCTGCATTGGTGTGTGTCCATTTTGTTATCCCCTTGGACACCGACGTTCTAAACTTAAAAATTAACCTTGACATTATTTCACAAGATAGTCACCTCCTCTAAAATGCACACAATTCCAAAGTAGTAGTTTGAGAGGAATCGGATTTTTTGTTAGGATCCTTGCCCAGGAGTGAAGCATTTATGGTAGATAACAGTGACGGACATAGGATACTGTGTTGTTATACAAAAAATTCTGATCCGGAAAATTTCTAACAAAGTTGTGATTTCTATATGAAGGGACCTTCGCTTCGTGACTTTGAGTTAGTTAAGCGATTTTGACCCAGTGATTAAGTATATGGACAAGCAATTATGTAGCATGCAAAAAAAAAACACAATTTGGTTTGAAAATTGGGGCGGACCTCTCGGAAAATTCTCTGAGTCAATTAGTTATAATTAGTACTTATTACAAAATCTGCTTCTGGTACCAAGTAAACCCCATGTTACACAAAAAAGGTCCCTTTTTGCTGCAATAGAATCTGGCGGAATTCATTTTAGAGGACATTTTGACAGCCAGTTTGGAATTAGTGAAAACCATTTTGGAATTTTTGGTTCAAATTCAATGTTTGTGTTGATCTCAAGCTAACTGTAAAGGAGTGTAGGTTCCGAATGACAACTTGAAGAAACTGCAAAAATTGAAAACTTCAAAATAACTCTTATACAAATTAGAGTAATTTTGGCGGACAAGTTAGATAAGGCCCCATCTGATCGGATCTGGGACCATTAATGGGTGTTTCAGCTGAATTTGAAGGTTATAGGTATAGGAGAACAACTTAAGTGACAGGAAGAGATTTTTTTAGGACAACAATTTCTCTTCAAATTGACCGGATCGGTTGTGATCCACCTACCGATACGTTTCGAAGGTGTAATGAACAAACAAGTACAAAAGAAAACCGCAAACCTTGGTTTTGAACTTGGCTGCTATCGTCCCCACAGAAAACCATGCTTTCTGCGGTGCACGACAGAAAAGTATAAATCATAATTTATTAAGATAATAATTATTATGAATTACGCTTGGTTTTCCCCTAGCCCTCGATGGGGACACCAAAACAACAGCATAGAAGGAAATGTCCAATAGTTTAACTGTAGTTGCTGGTCCGGGGCTTCCACCTCCCTGTCATTTTCGCAATTTCAGATTTGTTAAATATTACTGCTAATTAAGCTAATTAACAAGTAAAAAAAGGTGGTGTTATATTAAAATGGACTAAGTAGGATTATTTACACTTATATTATATGTTGTCTTTCGTTAGGAATTGAGATTGCACTCGATTTTCCCGTTAAAAAATATATCCGTTCGCAGCGTTTAGAGTCCGAACATAAAAATATATGGACAAAGATACTCAACAAAACAATACACAAACTCACTAAAATATTAGCATTGTTATCCAGTATGAAAACCTCGACGAATTGCTGGCGGCCTCGTGGATTGTACGTACGATACTACTGATGACAGCGCCGGGATTGAAGTGGTACACTGTGGACACCGGTGCGTCCAACTGCGGGCAGTTCCTGGTGAACAAAAACATTGGACCAACTTTTTATCAGTGGTACTCTCGCAAACCAGGATAGATTCTACCTTCGTCGTCTTTTGCAGTGAAATACATTTCTCCCGGTTTAACAAAGGAGTGTGCAATAGACGATACGTTAACGATACGGCTTGGCGCACTTTCCTTCAGACGGTCTTGTAGTAAAATAGTTAGGGAAGAAGTGTCCAAAATGCGTTGACAGCAAAAACCATGTTAAACCCTCCTTGTACGATGTCCTTTTGTGCCTTACCGATTCCTGATAGAAAAAAATAATTTAATAGATATTTTCTGCAAATATTCCAATGGGACAGTTTGCAACTTTTGGTACGGTGTGAGTGGGATAATGTATCTAAGAACTAAGTTGTTACTCTTTTGCTTTAGCATTGTTGACAAGAAACCGTAACACAATCACTTAAAACCTAAGTAAATAAGTAAATTGTCGTGACGAGCAAGGTCGGGCGCGAAGTGGCTCCATCTCTCTTTCATTTAGAGTTTGGGCTATACTCCTCCGTATTATTTTGCTGTGGGGTTCGCTACTCCACTCCCGCCACCAAAGCGAGTCTGGTACTTCCCAAGCATTGAATAATGCGGTACCCATTTATACACAGGGGGATGGAGTTAAGTGACGGGAATAAAGAGAATTACGCAAGGCACAACACGTTGGCCGCAGTTGGCTCGAACCCACAACGGTCGGAGTGCGCGGCGGAATGCTCAACCCATGGACCAACTTTGCTCTTAACATATTCACATGGCTGAGATGATGTTTGGTCTCAGATGCAATTTCAAAAGCGTTTTGAGTTTCTGGTAAGACACCTAGTCTTTGTAAGTTGCGGCAGGCTCCCAAATCGGCTAAAATCACAGGATATCTTGAGGCTCTTGTTAAGGTTCCTATATTTTTATGTTGATGATAAATTTGTACATGAAATTATCTGTAATTTATCGAAGTCCTTAGACTACCATCTTCAAGAGCTTTTAGAGAAACTTTCAATCTCGCCTGTCGTTTTAATATGTTACAGTGATAGAAAATTGCATCCGGATATTGCCGTAGAGTGGCGTAGACCATTAAAGGAAAAGGGTGCAGGTTGAAATCAGGCCCTTAACTGCGGGTGGGGGGGGGGGGTGGGGGGGGGGGGGGGTGGTGGTGCGACCGCCCCCCCCCCCCTCACAAAATTCCAAAAATGGGAAAAGTTCCACTTTGCTGAAGGTCAAAAATTCGAAGAATTTTGCCTGAAAGGTCCACTTTTTGGGGTAATGAAATGTTCAAGCACGTCCAACAGGTCCATTTTAGGGTGTTATGTCCACCTTTTGCCAAAAAGGCACACTTTTTCGAAAAAAGGTCCACTTTTTGGAAGTCCCCCCCCCCCCCCCAAGAAAAAATAAATCCTGCGTCCGCCCCTGGTAAAATCAATCTGAAACGCTGTACATTAAGCACAAAATTTTTATCATGCGCAGTAGCCTGAACCATGACTTCCCACAGTTCTTCGCTAATCCCAGGGTCACGTGCCAACTCCCCCGACTCTTTATCAAGCGACAGATATCGAAGTAGCCTCCTGATCGGTGCGTTATGGATTCCTCAAGAGCACAGTAAATGCTTGTCTGTGCTCCAGCTTTCTTCATTACTTTACTGGCCCTAACAGCTGTCGGTATTAAATTAAAAAATAATCTTAAAAATATTGTATTACATTCCGTGCACAACAAAACATTTCAAGCTCAATCATCCTTTTAATATATATGTAGGTCCTTTACAGATAAACACATGACCACAACTATGCCGAAGTGTTTAGAAAGGTTTCCAGATATCTAGTATGTTGAGGTTTATCACTTGAGGTCACTTGAAGTGGTTCTCCTATACCTATAACCTTTAAATTCAGCTGAAACGGCACCTATTATATGATCTCGAATCCAAGAAGATTGCCTAAATTAAATGGCCGCCAAAATTCACCCTAATTTGATATAAGAGTATTTTGAAGTTTTTCCATTTTTGCAGTTGTTAGGTCATTCTGAACCTACATCCTTTACATTTAGCTTTAATCCCCCAACAACATTTGAATTGAACTAACGGTCCAAAATGGTTGTCCTAAGTCCAGAAATGGCTGCGAAATGGTCCTCAAATTGAATCCTCCAGATTCTTTTGCAGCAAAAGTACCTTTTTGTGTAACATGGGGACTATACTTGCAGAAGCAGATTTTATATGAAGTGACTAATATGCTACTATTTTGTCCCTAACTTACTAAGAAATAATGTTAAGGTTAATTTCATGTGGGTTTAGAACGCCCAACGGGATAACAAAATAAACACGTCACAATTCATTCAAGCACAATTCAAGCCCATATACGTTTGTGGACGTGATACTTGCTAACAAGCAGTGTCCGTCGTTTAATCACTTGCAGATGATAGCTTACTTTAATGCTGGCAGAATATGTACACCACTGATCTTCAATAGATGTGTTGAAACCATCTCTCTCAGATTCTGACATTCCTGCTTTGGGTGCTTTTACCTTCCATCCTCCCTTGGAATATGTTTTGTCTAGGTTGTCTTCTTCTCAACTTTAAGCTTGATCGGGTCAGGGGAATCAATCTACGGTGTCCCCCCCCCCCAAAACACTTCTATCTGGGGTATCAATTTGCTCAAATGCATTGGTCTTATGTTCAGCCCTAGATAGTCTCACAATCTCTCTAGGACCACATCAAAGAGGCAATCTCTTGGCGGTCCGCCTTCCACTGCCCTATATCTCACATATACGTTATGTTTGCAATTGGGAAGACTAGGGTGTTCATGATTAGCATCTTTGCTGATGACTGTAAATAATTTATTAATATATATCACAGTGTCGTCCGAAATTTATTGAAAAAGCATTTCAGTAGTTTTCTTCTGATCTACGGTGACATCGGTTATGATGCAGATAGAAAGGATTCGAGGGATGCATTGAATCGGTCGAAGTGAGGGAGGGCGTAATACGATTGCAACGAGTGTGAGGTAAATCTGGCCACTCCCTTTTGGTCGTGGACAACACTCTAATTTAAAACATTAGGTTTTACTACTACTAGCTAACCACCACCACCACCTCCTCCTTCCTCCTCCGCCTCCTCCACCTCTACTACTCCTCCTCCTCCACCTCCTCCCCCAAACTAAGTAAATAAATAATTAAAAAAAATTCCCCCCCCCCCCCTTTTTTTTGTAAGTTAATGGCCAAAATCGATATTATACTTTTATACCAAATCTGCCTCTGGTATCAAGTAAACCCCATGTGTACACCCCAAATACTCTTAATTTTTGCCGCAAATAGAAATCCTAATGAATTCATTTGAGGGAGAAAAATAAAACAAAAACATTTGACCGCCCTTTTAGAGTTGTCACAACCATGTGAACTTACTAACTTCCAATTCCATGTTTGTGTGATCTCAAGCTAACTGTAAAAGGTATGATTCTGAGTGACAAATCAACTGCACGAAAATGGAAACTTCAGAATTGGACTTACGGTTCCTGAGATATAATCATTTTAGATATAATTTAAAAAAAGAAAAAACCTAAAAAATTAAAAATTGATAAATTTTAACATACTAAATAATCTAATTAAGGTAACCTTTGGCAGACAGTTTGGATTTGGGCCGCCAACTTGGATTTAGACCACGTAATGGTCTGTGTCACTACACACACATTAATTGAACCTTAAATTCAACTGAGTGCAATGGTTGGGGTTACGGATAGAGGACTGGTTCAACCATTCACTTTGAAGATTAGTTGGTATAGCTCTTCCAGCCTTACTATTCATCTGCCAGTGAATGACATATGACACTGATTGCATTTCAGTGCATCAACTTTATAGGGGCTTGAATTTTGTGTTTTTGTCCATTTTGTTATCCCGTTGGACGTTCTAAACTTAAAAATTACCTTGACATATTTCTACAGAGAGTGTCACCTAACATGGCACATGTCCAAAGGTTTGAGGATGAATCGATTTCGTAATCCCTGCATAAGCATTTATGTGTAGTATAACATGACATAGGATACTGTTGTATAACAAAATCCTGGATCCGGACCTTTATAACAAAGTTGTGATTTTCTATATGACGGATTCGATTTGAGTTAGCTATTTTACACAGTAGTTAGTATATAATGGACCACATTATGTACATGAAAAAAACACAATTTGTTTGAAAATTGAGGGCGACTCCTCGGGAATCTCTGAGTCCATAGTATACTAAGTACTTTAATACAAAATCTGCTTCTGGTACCAAGTACACCCCCATGTTACCAAAAAAAAGGTCACTTTGTTGCGGCAAATAGAATCTGCAGGAATTCAATTTGAGGACATTTTGACAGCCATTTTGGATTAGTGAAAACCATTTTGGAATTTTTGGTTTCAATTCAATGTTTGTGTGGATCTTAAGCTAACCGTAAAGGATATAGGGTTCCAGAGCCAACTTGAAGCAACTGCAAACTTGAAAACTCAAAATAACTCTTATATCAAATTAGGGTAATTTTTTGGCGGACAATTTTAGATTAAGGCCATCTTCTCGGATTTGAGACCATATAATGGGTTGTTCTTTCAGCTGAATTTGAAGGTTCAATCACAGGACAATCATAACAGGAGAACCACTTAAAAAAGTGACAGCGAAGAGATTTTTTTAGACACCAAATTTCCTCTCAAATTTGACTGGATCGGTTGTAGACCACCTACCGATGAACCGTTTCGAAGGTTAATTAACAAACAAGTACAACAGAAAACCCAAAACCTTGTTTTGAACTTGGCTGGCTATCGTAATTGTGCTTGGGGCCACGAGGTTATTTGACATATGGGTCCCATATAGAGTGGCAAAACGAGAGTACAACCAACAGTGTTAAACACTTCACACTTAAATAATATCTGCATGATAGACTTTCCAAAGTAGTAGCTTAAGCCTGCCTAATTTGCTAAACAAAAATTGAAAAAACCGCCATGTCAGTTGCTCCAATACTGGGTTTCAGCCCTACCCCCCGTCTTGTAAGAAGGATTATTTTTGGTAACTAGATGTTTGATAATGGCAACCACCATAAGTAAAATACAACATACTCTTATAACCTATTTTGCCTAAATTCCAAATTGCCGCCATTTTCGTAATTTTGAGATACTTTGACTTCAACATTCAAGGTATTATATGGAACTTTACACCTTCTAAAGTTTATAATTACACTTTTGCTCAAATATAACTATAAACATATAAAAAAAGAAACAATTAAAAAAAAAAAATAAACAAGTAAATTTGAATAAACAAAATGGCCGCCATTGAAATTGCGCCATAACTAGTTCCGGCTCAATCCCGACTCGTTGAAAAAAATATTTTAGGTTCAAAACTGCCAAACTGAGGTGTTTTTGATTCAAAACATCAAATGAATTCATGGCGTATCTATTTTAAAAACCTTATTTGCATATATCCTAAATAACCCAGCCAGTTTACCCACATTTCAGCACTATTGCGTTTTAAAATGGGGGGCCATTTTCAATCATGGGCATTTTTAAGTGTTAATTACATAAATACTAAAAAAAATAAAAAAAATAAAAAAAATAAAAAAAATCATAGAGTGGCCCCTTCCTGGTTTTAGGGTGAAATTGCTCCGAGATCTGACCACAAAGAATACTACTACCAGACGCCGGAAAGGGAGGGGGGAATGAAAAAGAGGAGAGACCCTACCGGTGCACTTATTAGTTTTAAACAACTTATTTTCATACAGAATATCTAATAATCCATTCTTGCCCTACAATTATAGTGTTGTTTCACAGTAGTTATTTTATTATTTTATGCACATTTTTTTTGTTGCCCATTAATTACCATTTTGGCAGTCCTTTAGCAATATCGCCATCAATCTTATCTAGTAATATACCTAACAATACCGCATTAAATACATAACTATTGACCAACTCACAAGTTCTCATTACAAAGTATTTGCCACTCTAGTCCTCTTGACGACGACTCCACCCTAGTAGCTGTTTGGTAGCTTTCAACAGGATGTTTCATTCTTTTGTTCAGCTATGAGCGAAGGAGAGTTTGATGAGTAGGCGCAAGAATGGACTACCACAAGGAGTTTGCTCGCACCTCTCCTGTTCACATCTATACCAACGACCACCTAGGAGTGTCATGACCTGTCGTGTTATCTATGCAGACAATCTTGGAATTAGCGCACAAGATGCATACTTTCACCCTTGTGTGAGAAAGAGAGACTCTCCGAATCTTTGGATAAACGCCTAATTACTACAATAGGTAACACCTACGTGCAAATCCGTTCCAAGACACAGGTGTGGGCTTTCCTCTACGCAACCGTGGAGCCAACCGTCCACTTAAATAACCTGGTCTGGACACCCCTGGAGCACTGCGATAACCATGTCTACTAGGTAGTTTTGAGGAACCGCCCTCTTTCTTATAAATAACCACTCAATAAGACGAGAAGTAAAGTATGCTCACGCATAATAACAACGGAGAACGTCATACTCCTAAAGCAGGATTTCCCAACGTAATTGTAGGCGACAATGCAAGAGCGTACGGCATATCTAATGTGAAGCACACTATTTCCGGACAGAGACCTGCTGGCCAACCGCCTTAATCCAGACAGAGTTTCTTGAGTCAAAAGTCACCTCTTGATAGTCTCTAAGGATTTTTTAAAGGGAAGTAACATCTGCTGTAATTGAACTGTTGAGAATCTTCCAGCCTGGAGCTACTCCCACTGGGCTGAATGGCGATGCTCAACCTATTGAGAACCAGAATTGACCGATCTAAGTTTTCCTTGCTGAAGTGAGGCTACCTGGAAGCAGATCATTACACAGACATGGAACATCTCTTGGTCTGTGCCCATTGTTTGGAGCAACAATGCCCTGTATGGGAACGATCACAACCCCTGGCAATAAACTTGAGTCAGCATTAAATGTTCCTGCCAGCTTTATCATAAGATTTCTTCGCCCCACCACGGAAACGTACTATATTTTAGAAGGAATTGCCCCATCAGACCTCTGTCATAGTGTAGAGAGCACAACGCACGAGCTAGTTGCAAGTATCTAATTTTGAAGCAACCCTATGTCCGGACAAGACCAAGCTGCAACCACTTAAATCCAGAGAGAGGTTTTAAAGCAAAGTCCAACCTTTGAATCATCGCTAAAGAGCTTAAGAGAGTTAATGCATTTTGGAAAAAGACTTGCTACAACCAATTACATCTATGGTATTGAACTGAATGAGCATCTTCCACCTGGAGCTGGCTCCTCATGGACCTGAATGGCGATGTTTTCAACAGTTGAAACTAACGGAAAATCAGCTGATCTAAGGTTTCTTGGCAGAAGTGGGCTACCGGAAAGCATACCAGGAGCCCGTACCTGTGGTTGTTGGGAACAGACCAACAGACAATATGACATCTCTCTGCTGAAGGGTCAGACCGTTTTCTCATGGAGGTGGAGCGTGGGCCGGGAAGGGGTTGTTCACGTCTTTGATGGGTGGAATCTAGTTCACGACATGTGAACTTTTGAAGTTTTGTAAACTTGGGATTTTTGATATCTTTTAGTCCATGAACATTGCCTAGGACACCCATCAAATAGAGAAAAGCACCCCCCTTGCGATACTAAAATGTTTTAAACAAAAAAAGCCAAAATTGAATCTGGCCTGCTTCCTCCTTGTGAGGACTGCCTAACCCTTTCATGCAGATGGGGCACACTATATGGTGGCGTAGAGCCTGTCCAGACCTGGTCAGCCCCAGGTCAGATGATTGTACTCCCCAGTGATGGTAATTTGATCATCAAGTTGATGAATGCAAACACTGCTGCAAGAGATTCTTCTATTGTTTTATTTAGTCTTATTTAGCCTGGTGAGATCATTCAGCTGTTCAGACACTGCTTTCCAATGATGCCCAGGGATCCAGGACTGAATGGGACAGCTCAGGGGTTTTCACCTTGCTCTATCGACCTGGCTTGCGATTTACATATACAATGCGTTTATTCTCCATGTATATGGGACCGACGGCTTAACGTCCCCCTCCGACGGACGGGGTATTCTCAATGGTTCGTTTGCCATAGTCCAAATGAACCACGGTGATAGCGGAATTCCAGTTTTAATCAATAGTTTCTCTGACTATCAAACACGAATTTGTACCGACAATTAAATCCCAACAGTGGCCCCGACGGTATGAACCGGGGACCTTCTGCACCAAAGGCAACTACCCTAACCTTGCACATGCTCCCCTGCAATAATGCCCAGGGCAAGTTGCCAGACTGGGTATGTATGGCTAATGAATGTCCTTAACAGATTTGGCATGATCGACATGTGATCAAACATGAAAGTAGGTCATTCATTGGACAGTTCTGATGATTATGGGACTAGGAAAGCGACGATTCAAGGAGGCAAAATCCAGAGGACTAGATTGGGCAAAGACTTGTAATGAGAACTTTTGATATGGTGAATAGTTTGTATTATGCGTTGGTAAAATATGTTTTATTTATGGCCAAAATTCCGCAATACATCTCTAATTGATTGAAAAATAACTCACCTAAACACATTGGTAGTACACGAAATGGATCCTCAACTATTCTATATGCAAATTAGGTGCGTTAAAACTAGTATATAGACACATTTATTTCCGAGTGTAATACATAAACCTAAAATGCCAGGCATTCAAAGTGCTCCAATTCACAAAGCAACGCAATACCAGAAATCTAATTTGGCAACATGTCGACCATTTGGGATATGCAAATTAGATTTATTAAAATGGCTGGCTATGATTCAGTTTGGTTGTTTTTAATCAACATCGTCGTCATTTTAGCAGTTTTTTTGTGGGGTTTTGTACCTAAAATTTTTCTTCATGAGTCAGGATATGGCCGCAACTAGTTAAGGCGCACTTCCAAAGGCAGCCAATTTGTTTATGCTCAATTTCCCCTTGAAGTCTTGCTTACACACAATTATACTAATAGTGCAATAGTGTAATTGTAAACTTAAGTGTAAGATTCTTCCATGTGACAACAATCCTTGACCAATGACTGCTAAAGTCAATTATGCTCAAAATTTAACGAAATGGCGGCCCATTTTGGATTCTTTTGCAAATTAGTTAATTAAAAAGTCAGGATTTGAGTTTTCTGCGGGCGGTTGTCCCTATATCAACACTTGTGTTAGATTTTTCACTAAAATAATTTCTTCTACAAGAACAGGATATGACCGGAAATAATTATGACGAAATTTCAAAGGCGGGCCATTTTCTTTTTCTTTATGCAAATTAGCATGCTTAGTTGTCACCTAGAAGTCTTGTATAAAGCCATGTTTATAGTTATATTAGTACAAAAGTGTAATGGCAAACTTGTGCTTGTTCATCCATGTGATTTTGTTTAACCTTGAAACAGTGACTGTTAAAGTCAATTATGCTAAAAATTCTGAAAATGCGGCCCATTTTGGATTTATGCAGATTAGGTTTGTTAATTTAAATGTATGGATTTGAGTCTGGTGGTTTGGGGGGGTCCATTGTCATGTAGCATTTATTCCACTAAAAGGAATTCCTTCTACAAGACAACATATGGCTAAAAAATAGTTATGGAGCCTAGATTTCAATGGCGCCTGTTGTTACTGCAATTAGCAGGCTAAGATACCACTTTGGAATGTCTATCATGCCGCCAAAATTATTTTATAGATGTGTTTCTGGTAGGTGATCCCACCACTCGCCTTTGCCACTCCTGATGACGGTACGAACCAACCTATTCTGGCCCAAGGACTAAATCGTCCCCACAGAAAACCATGCTTTCTGTCGTGCACGACAGAAAATTACTAAATCCTCATCTTATTTTAAGCTTAATAATTTATTATGAATTGGTACGCTTGGTTTCCCCTAGCCCCTCGACGTGGACAACAAAACAACAGCATAGACGGACAGTCCCATAGTTTAATGTAGTGCTGGTACGCGGGCTTCACTCCTGTCTTTTCGCACTTTCAATTTGTTAAATTATTACGCCTAATTAAGATAATTAACAAGTAAAAAAAGTTGGTGTATATTAAAATGGAATAAGTATGATTATACATTTATATTATTATGTTGTCTTCGTTATGAAATTGAGATTTGCACTCGATTTCACCGTAAAATATATCCGTTCGCAGCTTTAATAGTCCCGAACTAAAACTATATGGACAAAGAAACAACAAAACCAACACAAACTCACCTAAAACTATAAGCATTGTATCAGTATGAAAAACCTCGACGAAATGCTGGCGGCATCGGCTTGTACTACGATAATACTGGTGACAGCGCCGGGATGAAGTGAAGTGAGTACACTGTGACACCGGTGCCGTCCAATCTGCGGGCTAGTTCCTTGGTGAACAAAACATTGGCCAATTTACTCCTGTTGTACTCTCGCAAACCAGGATAGATTCTACCTTCGTCGTCTTTTGCAGTGAAATACATTTCTCCCGGTTTAACAAAGGAGTGTGCAATAGACGATACGTTAACGATTCGGCTTGGCGCACTTTCCTTCAGCCGGTCTTGTAGTAACATAGTTAGAAGAAAGTGTCCAAAATGGTTGACAGCAAACACCATGTTATAACCCTCCTTGGTACGATGTCCTTTTGCCGCCTTACCGATTCCTGATAGAAAAAATAATTTAATAGATTATTTTCTGCAAATATTCCAATGGACTAGTTTGCACTTTTGGTACGGTGTGAGTGGGATAATGTTATCTAAGAACTAAGTTGTACTCTTTTGCTTTAACGCATGTTGCACAAGAACAGTAACACAATCAACTTAACCTAAGTAAATAAGTAAATTGTCGTGCCGAGCAAGCTCGTGCGCGAAGTGCCCATCTCTCTTTCATTAGCGTTTGGGCTAGACTCCTCCGTATTATTTTTGCTGTGGGGGTTCGCCACCCCTCCCGCACAGCGAGTCTGTTACTTTCCCAGCATTGAATAATGCTGGTACCCATTTATACACCTGGGTGGATAGGAGTAATTGAGGTAAAGAGACTTACTCAAGGGCACAACACGTTGGCCGCAGTGGGACTCGAACCCCCGACCTTTGGAGTGCGGGCCGAATGCTCAATCCACTGGACCAACCGTGCTCTTAACATATTCCACATGGATGAGATGATGTGTGGTCTCAGAATTGTCAATTTCAAAATGGTTTTGAGTTTCTGGTAAGCCACCTAGTGTACGTAGCTCTGAAAGCAGTTCTCGCTGCGGAATCCAGTGCCGCTTTTATTTCTTTGTTTGACAGGCTCCAAGTGTTATGTTGCAAATCCTCTGGAGCCCGCCTCCACTGGGAAATATTTCAGTTCCAAATCCGAATAAATCCTTAAAAAATAAGAATTTAGTTTTAAGTTTAGAGGCTCAACTCAGTATATAGTACAGATGATTACAAATAAAATATAAATTCATTGATCAAACAGGCAATAACAAAAGTAACTAGAGACATTTTTGTGCTCAAAGAGCACGGACCTTAGTCGTGGAATTTTTGCGCATTTGGTAATTTGACATTTGACCCTTAACCATTGGGACATAACAGGGTCACTGTAGACTTTATTTCATCTTTTGTTAATCCCTACAAGTTGCTATATATGGTATTTTTGCAATATGGGCAATTTTGATATTTGGCATATTTTGACCTTT